>CAUYPK010080589.1:0-26407 GCA_963574355.1 Loris lydekkerianus
ACACTAGCTTCATAGACCGTTTGACACATTTTCATCACACTGGCTAACATACCCTTCATGGCATTTTCTTAGTTATTGTGCTAAGACATTTACATTCCACATTTACTAGGATTCACATATACCCTTATAAGATGCACCGCAGGTGTAATCCCACCAATCCCCCTCCCCCATCCCACCCCGCCCTTTTCCCCGTTACCCGATTCTTATGTTGTAACTGGGTTTTATAGCTTTCATATGAAAGCCCTAAATTAGTTTCATAGTAGGGCTGAGTACATTGGGTACTTTTTCTTCCATTCTTGAGATACTTTACTAAGAAGAATATGTTCCAGCTCCATCCATGTAAACATGAAAGAGGTAAAGTCTCCTTTCTTTAAAGCTGCATAATATTCCATGGTGTATGTACACCATAATTTAATAATTCATTCTTGGATCGATGGGCACTTGGGCTTTTTCCATGACTTAGCAATTGTGAATAGGGCTGCAATAAACATTTTGGTACAGATATCTTTGTTATGAAGTGAATCATAGCTGTGTACATTAATGAGATCATGGGGTACCATACACTGGTTTTATATACCATTTGACATATTTTCATCACACTGGTTAATATATAGCCTTCCTGGCATTTTCTTAGTTACTGTGATAAGACTTTTATATTCTACGTTTACTAAGTTTCACATATACCCTCGTAAGATACACCACAGGTGTAATCCCACCAATCCCCCTCCCTCTGCCCCCCAGCCCCTCCCTCCCCCCCTTTCCTCCGTTCCCCTAGTCTTGTTCTCCTTTTGATAGCCCTCAGTTAACACCTCCTCCCTGCCTGTAGCTCCAGAGAAGCTTCCAAATTAACAAAAGTAACTCCTTTCTATTTTTATCTTGATATAGAATTCTGCTATGCACTTTATCCCATGAAAACTTGGAAGTTCATGTTGACTCCTTCCTATTTTTGACATCTTGCACATGTAGTATTTCTAATTTTTGTGCATTCTACCTCCAAAATATCTCTGCAATCTACTCTTTTTTCTCAAACTGCTTTGTACTACCTTAGTTAAGTTTCCTAGATCCTATATTTTTACCTGATAACAACTTAAAAAGGTCCCCTGCCTCAAAAAATATTATCTTCAGTTTAATCTACCAGCTCCTAGAGTTGACAGAAAACCAAATTTATTTGACAAATTTGTTAATATGCATTTCCCCAGACCCTGCCTCCTACCTCACCTCCTGAGACTGTGATGGGGTAGAGTATGGAAATCTACGCTTTTAATAAACATACATGTGGCACTGTCACAGGAACAGACTGGAAGTAAACCAAGTGACAGTATTATCCACCAAAGTAGCCCCGTGACTCTGCGTTAGAAAAGCCTGCGACTCTTTGAGAATTTAAATGAGCCTCTGATTTTATATGAGCAAAAAGTGAGCTAAGAATGTTGGATAGTCTCATTTTAGAAAGGGTCAAAGAAAATAATGGAAAATAAAGAGGGTTAACAGGAAAGCTTTCTCAGGAGAGAATCACGTCCTATTTAAGGACCCTCCTTCTTTTAAGTGAGGGGCCTTCCTAGGTCTCAGAGTAGTTGCGGACTAGTGACTGTTTTTTGACTCCCGTTGTTTCCTTTCAAGTGGGGCTATATTTTGTGAGTGTGTGGTTTTGTTGCTTCTGTTCTACCATCATTTATTAGACATACATGAAATCGATAACACGTTCATTTAGTTCTTACTTTTCAAGGCCAAAAAAGGCCACACTGATTGAGTGACCATCACCCATTGAAATACCGAACCTTGAGATATGTTGATTCACTGAGGTATGTTGGGTTGTCTCTAGGAAAATAGTTTCCATTACATTCATTTTTATCCACAGAATGTTTGTGTAACTTTGAACTCCAATTTAAGAATTACTGGCATAGATGAACTAATCACCTTAGAAAGCTTCCCAAACTTTTTCCAAGCCGTTCCCTACCAACTCAGACATGCCCTGTGCTCTAGCCAAGTTAGGCTGCCCATTAAGCTTTTGGTTTTATCAGTTGCAATGGTCAGAATTCATGATGGCAAATAATAGAGTAAAACAAAAATAAGTAGAATAAGGGAAAACTAAGTGAAAATTATCCAGTAAATATTTGAGTTCTGCTAGAGTTTAAATGTTTGTGTTCCCCAAATTTATATATTAAAATATGACAATGGCATTAGATGATGGCATTAGGTAATGGTATTATGAGGTGGAGCCATTGAAAGGTGATTAAGTCATAAGTCTAGAGCCTCATGAATGAGATTTGTGCTGTTATTAAAAAGACCACATAGAGCTGACTTACATCTCTTCACCAACTGAGGACAGGCTATCAGGTGCCACTTAGGAACCAGAAAGAGCCCTCATTAGACACCAAATCTACTGGCACCATTATCTTGGACTTTCCAACCTTGAAAACGGTGAGAAATACCTTTCTGTTGTTTATAAGGTACCTAAGCCTATGGTATTTTGTTAGAGCTGCATGAGTAGATGAAGACAAACTCATATTCCTAATATGCTGGAGAATGAAACTCAGAATGCAGGCAGACAAAGGAACTCTGAATAGCTTACCTAGAAGAACTGTCAGGAACCCAACCAACAGAAACAACTACACATTGATAGATTCAAGAGAATCCAGAAAGATGTTTTTTAAAAAAGGTCCTGAACACCGATGCATTGAAGACCATAAATATGTCTAAAATAAAGATATAGAGTTAATTAATAAAAGGGAGAAGCTGAGAAATTGGCATTCTCAGTTGAGTTAGAGAGCAGATTCATTGGGTGTGGGGAAATGGGAAAGAAAAGAAGACAGGAAGTTTTGATTATGGATGCCAAGTAGGAAGTCGGAGTTGCTGGGTGTGCCCATGAGGTTAAGGGTGGAGTTATGTTACTGGGTGGTCAACAGAGTGAAGATAAGTAAAGGTCAGCATTGTTAAGGAGGATGAGAGGATGTGAAATTGAAGATATGTACCAACAGAGACATGAGTTTGGAAAGCACAGGAATGAGGTCAATTGAATTTAGTTGGAAAATAACAAGGTTGGATAATTAAGTCCTTGAACTCATCCTAGAAAAAAATGCTACATACCTCATTTCAGAATATCACTATGATCACCAGATGGCCAATGGGGATACTTTGAAGGTAACCATTGTGATATTCAGCAATGAGGTTTGTAGCACTTTTTCTAGGTTGAGTTTCAGGAAATTAATTGTAGACATTGTACAATGACAGCTCTGAAGGCCAGTCCAGAAAGAGTTCCAAAATTGCTTTGAACGGTAGACTATGTTCTGGGGTCAGTGCACAGGTTCTGAAGAGGAGCATCTTGAAGGTGACTGCAGTGATATTCAGCAATGAGGGATGGGGCACTTTTTTCTAGGATAAGTTCACTAAATTAATTGTCTGACCTCCTGTGTGTATGTGTACAAATACACTACTAAAGATATCCACTAAAACATTAAAATAGAAGTAAATTATGCTCAAGGATGAAGATGGTTTCAGACTCATAGTATGTCTCAGACCATTTTGTGTTGTTCTAAAAGAATCTAAGTATCTAAGGCAAAGTATCTAAAGTATCTAAGGCAAAGATTTATTTGGCTCATGGTTTGGATAGCTAAAAAGTTTGAGACTAGGCATTTCCCTCTCGTGGGGGCCTCCAGCTGCTTCCCCTCAAGGTGCAAGGCAGAAAGGGAGCAGCCTGTGCCAAGACCACACGGTGACGGGGGAGGAAGAAGGAGCGGAGGGGAGACGCCAGGTTCTTTTTAACAACCAGCTGTTATGGAGAGAGAATTCACTGTTGGAGGGAAGACATCAATCTATTTATGAGTTATGCTTCTATGACCCAAACGCCTCCCCACTAGGCCTCACCTCCAACATTGTGGATCAATTTCAACATGTAGTTTGGAGGGAGCAAACAGCCAACCATAGCAGAGTGTATAGCATTCAAATAAAATGGAGGCTGAGGACTCTGGCTCACAAGTGGTTCTGAAAAGGAAATAGCACTATATCTTCATTTATGCTTTCAGATAATTAGAAGAAAAGCAATACATTCAGTCCAGCCCTATTAGCACACAATGAAAAAGGGTTCTTTAGAGACATGATACATGGAGGGGCAATAGGTATCTTGAGTAAACCTTATCATCATTGTTCTGCCAGTCACTGATCAAAGCCATATGAGGAACTGAAATTTACACTATATTTTTTATTCTAAAAGTGACTTTTTTTTTTTTTTTTTGAGACAGAGTCGCCCTGAGTGGAATGTCATGGCATCATAGCTCACAGCAACTTCAAACTCTTGGGCTTAAAAGATTCTCTTGCCTCTGCCTCCCAAGTAGTTGGGCCTACAGGCACCTGCCACACTGTCCAGGTACTTTTTCTGTTTTTGTTAGAGATAGGGTCTTGCTTTTGCTCAAGCTGTCTTGATTTCTGAGCTCAAGTGATCCACCTGCCTCAGCCTCACAAAGTACTAGTATTACAGGGGTGAGCCAGTAGTTGAAAACGCTGTAAGAAATAATAAAATTCATAAAATAGAATATAAGTGTTAATCAATTTTTGCCTCATTACCACCACTTCTAAACACATGTACATATGCCCAAGAATCTTTATGGTTAACAATTTTGCATGTTGCTTAGATTTTATAAACCACCAACTTAATACTTATTTCACCAGCAGTTTCTGTTCTTTTATATTTTATATATGCTAATTATTTTATAAGAGGTGAACACGTTTACAACTCAGTCATGGAGGAAAAATAATGTTTCTGGAGGTCACCAATCAGTACTTTAAAATATACATTATCAAAGAAAATACTAAATAAGAATTTGTTAAATATTGATATAGTTTATTTTGGGGGAAGGGGTAAAAAACATCAAAGGTTCCTGAAAATGACCAACGAAAACAATTTTTTTGCATCAGTGAACTCTTCCTCTGGGGTTTTGTTCAGTATCTTACATCAAAGTTATCTGACATCAAAGTTACCTTTAACTTTTTAAAGCACAGTAATACATTTAGATACCATTTGAACTCTTAATAAGAAATGTCTATTGATTTTGGTTTCACAAAGATGAATATTAAACAATGTAATGAAAATTGAGATTATGCATGAAAAAATTCAAGGTTAAGTAATTCACTTTATATTTTAAAAAATTGTTGGCATCTAATGGCATTTAGTTGATTTTTACACAGGCTCAGAGCCTTCAAACTGTTAAATAAATAATTATCTGACAAATGACTTCCTTTAAGACTATTGAGACAGGTGTCAGTAAAGTCAGAACAATAGACTGAAAAGGTCAACCCCAAATACACCACGGACAAGTGGCCATTTATCGCCAATAAGCAAGGTTAGGGGGTGGGGTTTGATAGACGAAAAATTACAAAGAAGCAGCCTCATGGAAAGGGGAGATTTTTGCTAGACTGACCGAAGATTTTTGCTGAAGGCAGGTCAGAGGGATTAACTATCATTGGTGTTTGATCAGATATTGAGGCAGATGAGACATAAAAGTGACCAGATAGTAAGTGTGAGGGCTTTTCTCTATAATGACTCAGTGGACTCTTGCTACCACTGGGCTAAGGCAGCTTGAGGACAAGTCCTGAGGAAAAGGCACACCAAAAACTATTTCAGAAGATTGTGATGACATTCAGGTCAAGCAGGGAGTCTTGGTGGGGTGACTCACGCCTCTAACTCTAGCAGTTAGGGAGAGAGCTGCTTGAGCCCAGAAGCTTGAGAACATCCTGGGCAATAGAGTGAGACCGCACTGTTGGGAGGCCTAATGCAGCCACCCATGAACCTTTCCCCCTTCATCCTCCTTCTCTCCTCTTAAGAAAGACTTAAAGGATTTGGTTAGCCTCACCTCAGAAGTCTGTGCCAAAGGGCCGTAACCTTCTAGAGAAACTGTGAAATTTGCCCACTCCCTGTGACACCATAAAAAGGGCTCTCTAACTGCCCCAGGTGGAGATGCCATCTCTGCACTGCCCAGGCTGGTCACCCTTCCCCTTCAATAAAGCCGACATAAACTTCTCTGCTCCCCTGTGGTCTCGTATCTGGTAGCCATTGCTTATACATTTACCCCCATCTTTACCAAAAAAATAAAAATAAAAGAATTAGCTAAGTGTAGTAATGCATTCCTATAGTACTAGCTACTTGGGAAGCTGAGGTGAGAGGATCCCTTGAGCGCAGGAATTATGATTGTGCCACTGTACTTATATCGGGGTGACAGTAAGACTGTGTCTCTAAAAAATAACGTATATGCATAATAAAGGAAGTCGTCGTCAGAACCATTTCATTATTCGGTAGCTATAATTTGAACTGGTACTTAGCTTAAAAACAGAAGGTCTATACTACAAATATCTCCTCCCTGTAGGCCTGAGGCCTGATAATGACTTTAACGATGATTAATACACGTACATATTTCTTTGAGCCTAATTTGACGTTTAGCAGCAGCTATTTTATTACTCAGACCATTTTGTTGTTTCTTTACCCTTCACCGTAGGACACAGTACACAAAGCCTCAGTACTTTGTTTTCAACAAGCTACTAAATTTGTATTCCCAGTATTATGTTTGGTGTTTGCTGGGAAAATTATAGTAATTTTTTCTTAACAAGTCATAAAATTTATGTCCTTCATGGCCAATTTGAAGTAAGAATGTTAAATAACGTAAGCCTTATTCAGAAACCTAATTAAAATTAACACTCGAAATTAGTGTTTGTTTGGGTTAAATGTACTACATTGTTTCTGGACATGTACTCCGATGGACTCCTGGTGATTTATTCAATAGGAACCCTGAACGAAAGCCTAGTGTATACACATAGTAAATCACTCAGGAAATGACACGAAACAATTTTGAAGTGACTAATCTCATTTATGTACCACCAAAATACAAAACAAGAAAAATTACACAAGTAATTCTCAGACTAAACTTCCTACATTTAGATCACTTTAATAGGGACATACATCATACTTGAGCTGGAAGCTTTATTAACATAAATGATGCAAACCAGAAACCAGCTTGGTAACCCATTCTCATGATGTGATGTGGTGGGTGTTTGGATTGATTTTCGTGTTAGGAGACAGAGTTGAGCCTTTAATCAGACAATGTTAAAATATTTTGTCTTCTGCTTTTTAAAAAAGATATAATTGCAATCTACCTTTATTAAAAATATTATCGAATTTTAAACTGCATGCTCTTTGCATCAAAAATTGAGAATCAGATATTGGCATAGTATCATTAGAGTATCATACTTGCAAATTCATAGAACACCTTTAACTATCATCTGGCTTTAAATTAATGATTAATTTCATTTTGCTAACTGGCCTCTCAGAAAAGAAAGAAAAAAAGTACAGCTTTAACTTAGTAGCTGTTCAAGTTGCTATGATGAATTATTCTATCTATTTAGCATTTAAACTCTCAGTACATGTTCATTGGGCCAATCAGGGTGACTTTTCCAGCTTTTTCTAATTTAGGGACCTAGAAATAATAACTTCATTTTAAGAAAATTTACTCAAAATCCATGTAATTAAGACTCCTTATATTTTCATACTATTGTGGTTTTCTCATGTCTACCTCCATGCTAGTGGGATAGGAAGATAAAGAAAGTTTATGTGGTAAGAACAGGCAGTGGGAAATATATTGGTGTGATTTTCAATCTAAAATACATTAATTTATATAAAAAGTTGGATAACTAGTAGAATATGAGAAGACATTATCCTAAGCAATCCTTGTTAAAAAACGTTTGAAAATGCTAGTCAGAGGGGTGCCTCTGGCTCAAGGAATAGGGCACCGGCCCCATATACTAGAGGTGGTGGGTTCAAACCCCGCCCAAGTCAAAAACTGCAAAAAAAAAAAAGAAAAGAAAAGAAAATGCTAGTTAAACTATTATCATTTTGGCCTTGCTTTCATTTTCTACTTAATTTATATGTATATGGCATCTTAAAAAATGGTTCCTAAATTTTAATTTTAAAATCAGCATAAAAATGATACAGATAGCTGGGAAAAATCATAAAAGACTCTGCAACACTTAGTGGATATCTTGACTGGCTTCCATTTCTTGACTGTTTCTATCACCTCATAGCCCTGCATGTTATTAAAATGAATCCTCTTCAGGGAAGAGACAATTGATTTCTCCTCCTCATTGTGAAAAAGTAAAGCTAATTGTGCATCTATTTGTAAATTCACTTTGGTATTCTTGATTTACTTAAGTGTAATACTTTAAATTCTCCTTGGAACCAGTTACAATAGCTTACTCAATCTCTTATTGAGTTGAACAAAATATTTGACACATACTCATTTTGCATTTGGATTGAGTGATGATTTTATCTTTTAAATACCGTATATATTCAAGTATATAGGTATATCTTTAATAAGACCTCAATGCAAATTTATAGATGAAGTCAACATAAAGTTACCTAATGTCCTGTTTTGTCACAACACATAGTAAACATGTAAAACCTTTACGTAAAGTTTTTTGGAAATGTCAAGTGGGGATCATCCTCAGTAGAATGACATTTCTTAGCAGCTCCTTTCGTCTTTTTTAAACACACAAGACCCACACATATGTAGGGAGGGCTGGGCAGAAATTGAGAGACAGAGAGAGAGAGAGAGAGACAGAGAGAGAGGAGGGAGGAGGGAAAGAAAGGGGGAGACAAAAAGAGAGAAACAACTTCCATTATTTCCCAGTTAACGCTCCGTCCCCCCAAAGCTCCTCCGTACCCAGCCACTATTGATCGTCCCACTCTTCCTTCACTCTCCTATAGCTGAGATTCTCTTCCGTGTATTTTACTATGTATTTTATACACGAAATAATGGGGCTCTGTTTCTAGTACTTTTACTCCTCAACTTTCATCACGAGAAAAGTTCTCCAGGTAATCTGCACATAAATGAAATTCTCCAATTAATCTGAAATAAAAGGAGCAATGCTATCCTTATCTATGCATAAAGTATCAAGAAGATTTTTCTTTCCTATCCATGACAAAAAGGGTTGGGAAGTGCACAGAATATGAAAGTAGTTATAGTTACGTCATATTTTTATTTTCTTTCTTTTTTTTTGTACATGTGTTTATTTGGTTTCCACTTTTTGCCTTCACAAAATTAATGAGACTTAAAATTTAATAATAATAACAATGTTTAAGATAAGGACTAGAAACAACAACCTTGTAAAGAATGAACGAAGATAAATACATTCAGAAAAGAAAGCAGATGATTTCTGCAAAGAAATATTGAGCAATAATAGTAATAATGATGCAAAAAAAGTAATATTCACATTGTCAGGTAAAAGTATGTCTATCATAGAATGCTTTGACTTGGAGGTTCAGTATGGAGTCATCGGTTAACTTCCTTTTTTCTTTTTCCAAAGTTTCAAAAAATAGACAACTAATATTTATAAATAAAAATAGAAGATAATTTCAAAAAACAGTTTGTGCCAAATCTTATAGACAATAAAAAAAGAATAAATACTTCAAAATCATTCTACTTCATCTGGATATACCTGATATTAACATTGGAAAAAAATATTATTATAAAGGGAAATTACAAACATATTTCACTTATAAATGAGGATGCAATATCCTAAACAACATATTAACAAGTTGAATTAAAAATTAATGTTCAAATATGTACTTTGGTCAAACGTAAATCCAATCTATGTGAGAATTAGTCATTATTTCCTTTTTTTAATTTTCCTTTCCCTCCTCCCTTCCCCCTTCCCTCTCTGTCTACTCTCCCCTTCCCCCACCCCTCCACCATGTCATTAATTGTCATTAATTGTCCTTTGGTTATGTCATATTTTTCAAGGTCAGGGACCCTCTAAGAATAGAGAACAAAGGGGCTTGTGATGGGAATTAAAATCCAGTGAGGTGGACATATGCATTCTGCTACATTCTTGAAATCTTTTTGACCACAGTAAGATTTTTGGAACAACATTGGGGAACCTCAGTTTCCCTAGAAAATTCTGTCCTCTTCTACCTGCATATATCATAGCAGCTCAAAGCAATTAAACAGTGCCCTATCTTTCTTCTGTAAACTCACTTTCTCACATGTCTACCACTTATAATCCTCCATGAGGACAACATGTAGAGTCCAATCAGCACAATCAGCACTTTTTCTAAGAGCATCTCATCACGCAGGCATTTCACTGATTTTCAGATATTCCTACTGCTACAAACTTTTTCTCTTTCCTCCCCTTTCCTCATGGTCTATTAGGCAATGTCTAGACAAGTAGCTTATTTTATGCAGTTAACTCTAAATGTTTAGAGTGCAAAATAATAATCTTCCCAGTAGGAAATAAGTTTAATATCTGAATGAAAAATCTCCAGTGAAACTAAACTAATCCTTTCTGGATGGTTAGTTTCCAGCATGAACTTCCTGAACTTCGGTTGCTTCTCTTTCTAAAAGTGTGTTCTCCTCTGTGTATGGTTGAGTAATCTTCATCTAGCCAAAGGATTTGTTTTATAGGTAGTCATCAAGCAGAAACATAAATCGTTCCTGAGTGTGTGTGCACGCAAGTGCCCGTGTGCATCTGGATGTCAGCGGCAAGGAAAGGAAAGAGAACAGAGCGGGCCTGTGTGGCAGGAAACAGACACGAATAAATATGCATTATGTGGGGTTCACATAGTTTACAAGAAGAAGAACAAAATAACTGGGACATTTGCCTGTACGGTCTGTGAAATGGCAGGGATCTGGAGAATGGAAGCAAGTGGCTGCAGTGACACACAGCACTCAAATCCCTGGGAACCCAAAAGTTTTCCAGTTTCCTTATGGAACTTGAAAGAACCTTGCTCTGATAATTTGAAAATAGGTCAACTGGACTCTTATTATTTTCACTTGCAGTATTGTTTAAACAAGGATTTCTGACTATGGGCTAAAATTCATTCTCACCAAAATCTCTGAGTTTCAATTTATTATCTTTCACTGTACACACACACACACACACAATGAGATTCAGTCCCTCCAAGACAAATGTCTCATCCTCTAGGAATCCTCCTGCATTCAAGCCTCCACTGGACTTAATGGCTCAACACATTGCACTTTCAATGTATTTAGTAATGGAGGTACTTTCTCTTCCACTAGACTATTAGACCTTTAAGAGCAGAGTGTGAATTATTTATGTCATCCCTTTCATGATTCTTCATCCTCTAACTGCACAAGTAATACTTTGCTGAACTATCTGAAACACACTTAAAGTAACTCAGTACATTTAAAATACCATAAATTCTTTATTTTATACCTCCATTGTTGATTTATGCATTTGGTGGTCTTCAGAACAGTGCTTATCTTCCAAGTACTTCCCTACAAATTCACACTAACCCCAAGATAGCTTTTTTCAGAAATATGTTTTAATTGTCTTTATTGCTGAGGAATTATCAAAATGAGAATATCTGGCAATATTCAAATTCAGGGATATAATTTTGAAACTCTAGGTCTTATAGAATAGCAGCCTCTTGTTTAAGGCAAAGCAAGATTGAAGATGAACAGTTAGTAGAGTGACTTTTGACTATTTCTTCACAGTAATATTGGTAAGTCATTTGTTTCCATTACAGGAATTGCATCTGACAAGCATTGAGCCCTTAAGAAAAGTAAAATTTATGTTGGTGATAATTTTCTTTTTTACTGCTTCTCTTCCTGCTAATGCAGCTCCAAATCAATTTCAAGGTAGGAGAGGCAACATTTTATTCATTTTAGCTTTTGTCCCCAACTCCACAGATTCTAGCAGGTTCTTTCCACAGAACAGATGCTCAACATAGCATTGCTGTAACATAGCATTGCTCTGAGTTTTTTCTAATCTTTTTTTTTCCCTTTTGGTTTGACTCTTCCATCATCCAAAGAAAATGAACTTTCTAGGTCTGAACTGTCATATTCAGTGACCAGAATTACCATTAATATCTTTACCATTAATATGCCAATATTGTGGGCAGATCTGAGTTGTTAGAACCATGCCCCTTCATCAACGCTGTTTATATTACGGACTCACTGAAACATAGATCTTTTTCACCAAAATGGAGAGAGAAGTGGAGGGCAAACGAATGAATTAAGATATTGCTATATTTACATAAAATTAAACAAAAATGATTTCATGGTAAATAAAAGCTGTTTGATCTGCTCTTTTGTACATTTAAAAAATTCTTGTAGGCTGGGCATGGTGGCTCATGGAGTTCAGGAGTTCAAAACTAGCCTGACCGAGGGTAAGACCCCATCTCTGAGAAATAGCTGAGTGTTGTCACAGGTGCCTATAGTCCCCGCTACTCACAAGGCTGAGGCAAGAGGATTGCTCAAGCCCAAGAGTTTGAGGCTGCTGTGAGCTATGACACCCTGGCAGTCTACCCAGGGAAAAAAGTGAGACTTTGTGTCAACAAAAAAAATCCTTTAAAACAAAGAATCCTGTATCATTCTAACCTTGATCTGGAAAATAGATGCTAGAAATTATCAGGTATAATTTGTAGAATGACATTATTAACTTATCATAGCCCATTCTTGCTTAAGGGGTTGTACCTGTAAGCAAATATTTTAAAGTTAATACATCTTTGTATTAAAACAATTATAGGACTAATCATTCAAATAAATCACTGCCTACAGGTGCCTCTTCCTCAACTACAGATGCTGTGTTTGAAAATACTATGGTTTTGTAATTAAAAAAAACTTTTCCCAAATCCATTCAGACTTAAATAAGAGTAAATTTGGCATACAGATATTTGTATTTACTCTAAAATTTTGTTGATAAAACATTGGAACCAGAAAGCATGTGTTTAATGAATTGGGGATAACCTGAATAACTCGAAATAAGAGGTACAGAACCCTGGAGGATGATGCAGTGAAAAGGTTAGAATTAAGAACTGAAAGGATTACAACAGTCAAGAATATTCAAATATATCCCATGTCTTCACTCATATGTGGGAACTGAGAAAACGAGTATCATGAAGACAGAGTGCACTTCGGTGGTCACCAGAGTTCGGCGAGGGGAAAGGGGCTGGGGAATGAAGAGAGTTTGATTAGTAGGTACAAAAAGTGCAGTTAGAAAGAAGAAATAAGGCCGGGTGTTAAATAAATCAGTAGAGACCTATAGTTTACAATAATCTATCACATATTTCAAAATAGCCATTAGAAAATAATTAAATGTTCCCTGCATAAAAAGAAATAATTTTCAGATGATGGCTAGCCCAACTACCTTGATTTGATTATTATACTTCATATGAAAGTAGCTAAAGTACCCTAAAAATATGGACAGCTATAATATAAGTAGTTATATATCCATGAACAGCAAACTATTCAAAAACTGGCAACAGATAGAGATATGTAAGATGTAATTATGTAAATCAATAGGTACATAGATATTTGTGAAATATTTTCAACTCATTTTAATTATATTAAAAAGAATATCTTTAATAAAAATATGCATAGGAGCTTAGCATATACAGTGTACTAGCATAGTTACAGTTCTGAAGGTTGTTATTGAATGAGCTGAAGTGTCTTCCTGATTAGGAAAAAAGAACAAGAACTATATAGTATAAAAGATATATAGTATATAGTATATATAGTATACTAGATATATAGTATATAGTATAACTCAACAAGAACTATATAGTATAAAAGGATAGATTTGAAAAATTCAAGTTTTTCCACTCACATGTCTATTTAGTTCTATTTGTGAATGTATCCAAAACGTTGCAAAGTCTTTATTCTTTATGTTCTTATGTTATTCTGTCTTCCTAATAGATTGCTTGTGGCTATACTTACTAGGATGTTGTTCAATAATTAATGAGCAAACCTTGATGTAGTGCATGTATTTTTTTCACCTTGAAAAAAAGAAAATAGTAGTATCATGTCTTTGAGTATGTGTGCCAAGCAGTATGCCAAGAACTTCATGTACTTAAGTAAATTTCATTCTCACAGAAGTTCTAGTGGTTAGTATTTTTATGCTCATTTGACATGAGGAAAATTTCACTTAGCTCCCAAACGGCATAGCTAGCATTCAAGCTCAGCCTTCCTTGCTCCAAAGCACATGTGTTTTATTATAGAAACTGAAATTTGAAGTAGCTATCTACTATTTAAAAATGTATTTTATTTTTATAATTGTTCATCTTATATCCCTAGGAAAAATGAAATCTTAAATAATAAGCATATGAGATGTCAAATTTAATGTTACTTAGAATATTAATGTTTAAAAAAAGAATTTTTAACTAAGCAAAATTGGCAATTGAGAAAATTAAGAATGTTTAAAAAGTAGTGAAACTGCATAAAATCTATATTATTTGATGCAGTTTTTATTTAATATTTGTAGCCAGGAAAGTATTCTTTTTTATTTATTTATTTATTTTTGAGGTTGATATTTACTTTAATATATTATAGTTTTTTATTTTTTATTTATTTATTTTTTTATTGTTAAATCATAGCTCTGTGTACATTAGTGCAATCACCTGTACCCTAAATAGCCAACATTTTAAGGTGGACATCACAAAAAGAGAATAACAATATTTATTTTTATATGTTTTAGAAATTAAGAAATCATTGTTTCACATCATCCTGTGTTTTATTAGAATGTCTAATATTCACCATTGACACTTAGTAGGCAAATATTATTAATATGTCTATAATAAAGCTATTAGCTGTTTTACTGAATACTTCAAGAAGATGCTATTCTGGGAATTGTGCTCTTCAAAAATGTCAGTCTTTGTACATTTGATTATTTTTCCAAATAATTTGAGATGGTAAATTTTTTTCCCCTCAATGATAAATTATGTATTACATAACTGGAATAGTCACTCATTTTTTTTTTAAGCAGGTAAATATGTCAAAGTGGAAACGTTAGATATCTGTGCTTCTTTCTGATTCTAATTTTTTTTGCAGAAGGTACTGACAGGTTTTGTTATAGAGCTTTCCAAATGAAAAACATATCTCCATCATGTGATACTTTAAAGCAGGGTTTTTCAACTTTTTTATTTCATAGCATACTTGAACCTATAGTTAAACTTCCATGGCACACTTATATTGTGTTGAGCTAAAAAAAAAAAAAAAAAAAAAAAAAAAAAAAACAGGTAAATAAAAAAAAAAAAAAACATTTGATTTTACCTCCATTTGAAAAAAATTAAACCATATTAAAAAGTCCATGCCACAAGTATATGTTGTTTCCCTAAAAAAAAAAAAAAAAAAAAAAAAAAAAAAAAGAGTGAAAGAAAAAGAACATATATCCTTTGCTTTTACCTTCCTTTGAAAATAATTTAATTAATGATTCTTAAAAATGTTTGTAGCACACTTAAGATCCTCTCATGGCACACTGGTGTGTTGTGGCACAAGGTTTGAAAGTCACTGCCTTAAATGAAGACAAGTGTAAATATTGTATTCCTCAAATGAGGAATTACGCTTTTTAAAACTAAAATTTCTAGTGATTATATAATGACTCAATCGTAATATCTAAAAAATGTATGCGTATTTTGAAAGTATAATTTGGGATAGAACATACATACTCTACAGAAAAATGTACCTTCTCTTTGTACCTCTTCATAAAATACATCGGACCAATGTTTCCATGTGGTTTTTACAAATGTGGCAAACACATACCTATATCTCTAACAGTCTAGTTTGCAGACAAAAGAATCATCCTCCCCAAATCTATGCGAGTCGTCTGTAAGAGTCACTCTATCCCCAGTTCGTGGTGATGCTTAAGTGAATATGATGATTGTTTCTCCTCATATTAGTTCATTTTCCTTAAACACATGGAAGCAAGTAGCACAATGTATCAAAGCACCACTTCAAAGTATTCCCTGGTGATGTAAGTGACATTTTGTTAAATGATACTTAAGTAATGACTGAACCTGGCTATTGGTTTATCTAGACCCTTGGGTATTCACTGAATGTAAATCTTGGGTAGTGTTTCCGAAATTAGTATACTGTTAAGTCAAATAACTCCCCACAGAAGGGTCAAGCACCATGCATTATACATGTATGCTAAACAGAATGAGGTAACTGTTAGTTATTCATAAGTTTCAAGGATAGACAGACGCAAAGGCAAATAGCTGCCAGTAACAACCATCTTACATAAATAGGAAGGCTGAGCATCTGGTGTGGACCCAAGAGTAAACACGTTACAGGAGCACATTAATTTAAGTAAGCTCCCCAGTTTTATCAAGATGTTTCTACAACACTTTTACTTCAGTTAAAATAAACAGGAAACTAAGAAATAATCTTCAAAAAATGCAAAAACAGTATGATTCAATGAAATGTAGGTTATATTAGCATACTATGTATGTGTATGCACTTTGAGGTTCAATAATATTTACACAGTGGCTCCAGAATTTCTCTAAGAAATAAAGCATGAGGTAACTATTTGGCTGGAAAGGAAGTAAGGCATGAAGTTCAGTAGAATAGCAAGTATATGATATTTCAAAATGTTTTGGAGGGTTACAAAGATTTTTTGCTTGGCCAAACTATAGTTAGGCTCCAGAACCTTCCTTATAAGAAGTATACAGAAGTTAACATAACTACTTTAAAAAGCTAGTTTTATTTATAGAAAATTCAACTGCTGAGCCAGTTTACCAAGAATTCCCCACCTTCAGTATCTTAACACACTAGGTGTCTGATCAGGTTCCTCCTGCTCCACCCCCACGCCCCCAAGGTTATCACTGATCACGCTGGCTTGTCTTTCAGTAAGAATTCTGTTAGACAGAACTCCCCTAATCCCTCATGCTTCCTCATCAATTTTGCATCTAGTGTGCCCTACCCTGTGTTTTGGCTATAAATTTTCATCTGCCCATGTTTTAGGGTTGAATCCTGTCTCTCTCCCCCACTGCAGAATCCTATTGCAGGGATTCCATACTTAGTGTAATAGTCCTGAATAAAATCTTCCTTATGGTGCTTTAACAAATACCATTGAATAATTTTGTTTATACTTAGGGAAGAAAACAGGTAAAAATTATAGCAGAGCTAAATATCTCGCCTTACATTATTAATGAAGTGATTAAAGTCCAGGTTCCTGAACAAGGCTTTAAACTCACTGTTCCCTGGGGGCCATCTTACCCACTTGCATTTCCTACACATCCGTCCACAAAACATTAAGAAGTCTTTCCCCAGACAGCAATGTCCACATCTGATTAAATTCCTTTAGATTGTCCTGTTTTCCTCATCATAGGGATCTTCCTGAACAGAATTCCCTTTACCCTGAACACTAATTACAATCTATCATTTCATCTCTTCCACATTTTAACCGTCTAATAGATTCATACTTAAGATCCCGGTTTAGATATAAATTTCTCCTCTAAGCTCAGGAGTTCAGGTATCCCACTGCTAATGATATCATATGCTTCTTTTCATGTCTTGCATTATATTGAAATGACTTGTACAACTATGTAATTCCACACTGGTGTATGAGCTTCAGGAAGACAGGTTCTATCTTTTCAATCCTTATATGTGGACTAAATTCAATGGAGTTATAAATAGGGAAAGGCTCTATCTATTTTTTTTTCCTCCAAAATAATGCCTTACAACATCTTTGATACCCCTTATCAGTCTCAGATGAAATTCTCTCCTATAAATTTGGTTATAAGAATAAATCTATTTTTTAGCTCCTTTTGGCACTAAAAGTTCCAGCCAATTTAACATAAGACTAAGATCTTATCTACAGTGTGAAACTTCTCCCTGCCTGGCGGCACAGTTCTGACCTGGGCTCAGGGAGTCCAAGTTGAACATAATCTCCTTTTCTCTCTTTGTCACTTTTCACCCTCTGCTTCTAGGTCTCACTTCTTCCTCCACTGTATTTTGAGAAAATATATTTTTTATGATTTGTTTTTTATTATCTGAGCGCTGCGTGTGTCAGGCAACAAATTACGGTAATTCTTTCACGGATTGTATTTTAGGGTTCTTTCAATGCTCTTGTAAACACCTGCAGCTTCCCACTCTGCTAGCAATACACCTGACATAGATCCATGGAATCTTCTACCCGCAGACAAGTGACCACTTGTGCAGAATGCTGTCAGGATGGGTGGGCCTGGCCATTTGTGGAGCATTTTCCTTTGGCCAGTTGGAAACTCCTACACCTTTGCTAGATGTCACATGTGAGAGTCAGGCTGCTTGCACTTCATGGATTACCTCTCCTTGTGGACCCACGTGATAAATGACACTAGCTTGCTTTGCTCACAAATATTCTCTAAGTTCCGGAGAGGCATGTTCTGCTCTCTTAAGAGTGAGCTTGATATGCTCAAGCCCAGGAGCCCCAGTTCCACTGCTTAGGAGGCACCCAGCAGTACAGTGGGTGGCGTTAGGCACTTTGGAAGCTCTCGTCATTTGCATCTAGAATGCAGCAGGGGGGCAGGGGGGAAAGGGGGATGGGAAACAGTGTCCCACCTAAGCTGCCTACTCACTGCCTTGGTGAGCCATGCATTCAAGTTCTAGTCTTTCCTCTCACCATGGACATGGGGGAACTGTCTGCTACTGAAATAAGCCCAACTTAAATGCAAACAAAATCTCTATTTATAATGCAGAGAACCTTAGTTCTTATCATTTTCAGTTTTGAGGCACCAGTCAAATTTTAGATAAAATCTGAAAAAAAAAAAAAAATCAGAAAATACCACATTTAGAGCCCAGAGGGAAGGGGCTCTTTAAAACAATGGTTTTAAAGTGGGACATTTTATTTATTTATTTATTTATATATATATGTATGTCATATTATAAATATTATTAAAATACCATAATATTTTTATATATAACAAAGAACATTTAGTACTTTAAAATTTATTTTTATAGATGCATATATGACATATACATATATAACATTTCAAAATCTGCTGATTAGGAAGTACTAAATGTTCTTTTTTTCTTTTTCATAGGTAAACTTTAAAAAAAGTTGGATTATATACAGATTAATTTTAAAAATCAAACACAAAGTGAGAATAATGATGTGTAGGCTGAATTTAATTGTTTCCTCTTTAAAACATAATTAGCATTCCTTAGATAACGTGAGTAATGCCAACCAAGGAAGCTGAGTTAGCAAGCATTCCAATGTAGACCAGTGGGGCAGTCAGCTTGGAGGAGTTGACATTCATAGTTCTTTTCAAATTGCATTTTAATCTATTTTCTGTCCTGCTAAAATGCTAAAAAGGTATACTGTTATCTTATCATGAGATACTATTTATGTTAGAGCCACCATTTTATATAAAGTTTTATTTAAATTTTATATGACTTTTTTCTTTGATATATTTTATGTTATCATATGCCTGTGACACGGCATTATTAAACACATTACAGGGTACTTATGAGAGAAGTTAACTGTTCTAATTTTAGGTCTAAAAGCAAGGTAATCCCTGAAGTAAGAATGATTATCTGCTAATCCATATCAGAAATGGGTGTTTTCCTAATGACAAATAGCCAGGCTAGAACTGAATAGAGCAAGGCTGCACATACCTCTGGGAGGGACATGAATGATATACCACCCAAGGAAGCTGTTCATACATTGCAGACCAGTCGCAGAATTAAGCAACAGCATCCTTTCTTAACATATCTAAATGTATACAGTTACAAAATGAACTATTTTATAAATAAATGTCCAGCTTCTATCTGGATTTATGCTGATATCTCCCAAATTTAGGAAATTATTCTTTTCTGATTCATGCTGCTGATTTTTTTTTTTCAGATTTTCAAATCTATTAATTTTTTTGAAGGTATAAAGAAGTTATTATTTAATTAATAGACCATGAAAGTATTAATCAGAGGGTAAAATTACATAGAATGAATCTTTAAATCAGAATCATCATGTTCAGGATTTTAGTAATGTTATCAGGCACCCAGCTGTACAGTGGGTGGCATTAGGCATTTTGGAATTCAGCTTTGATATCTCCCAAATCTAGGAAATTATTCTTTGCTGATTCATGTTGCTGATTTTAATAATGTTATCAGGCTGTTCCCAACTAAGTTACTATGGTCAAAGGTTTTTTTGCAGGGTGTGGGTGTCTTGCTCTGTTGTCCAGGCTGGAGTGCAGTAGCATCATCACAGCTAACAGTGACCTTAAACTCCTGGACTCAAGCATCTCCAATGTCAGTTTTTCAAGTAGCAGAAGATATAGGGGCTCACTGTCACCCCTGGCTAAGTTTTCCATTTTTTATTGAGACAGGATCTTACTTGTTGCTTAGGCTAATCCCTCAAGTGATCCTCCTGCTTTGGTGTCCCCAAAGTCCCCAAAGTGCTAGGATTATAAGCCTGACCCATTGTCCCTGGCCCAATCAAAGTTTTTAAATATAAGTATGTCACTATAATTTTAAATCTTTAAAAAAGAAAATAAGAAGAAAATAAGAATCTATATATATATATATATATATATTTTTTTTTTTTTTTATTTAAACAGAGTTTCATTATGTCACCCTCAGTAGAGTGCTGTGGCATCACATCTCACAGCAACCTCCAACTCTTGGTCTTAAGTGATTCTCTTGTCTCAGCCTCCCAAGTAGCTGGGACTACAGGCACCTGCCATAATGCCTGGCTATTTTTTGGTTGCAGTTGTCATTGCTGTTTAGCAGGCCTGGGGCAGGCACAAACCCACCAGCTTTGGTGTATGTGGCCAGCGCCCTACTCACTGAGCTATGGGCACCAAGCCATAAGAGTATATCTTTTTTAAAAATTAGCAAAATGTATCATTTAATAGAATGAAATGATATAATGACTTAAATCACAAGAGAAAATATACACAAAAAAGTTCCGGTTGTATTAATATCTAACATTAGTCTGACTGTTCCTTGGAAGAATTTGGTGTGAATTGTGGAAAGACTCAGAAATATGTAGCAAGGTACTCTAATAGGGAAAGGTGCAGTTAGGGAGACAGGAGAGGTAAGAGTGAATAAGATTTCTACAGGAATATGTGCAATGATTTGAGAAAAGCTTTACTGGACAAACTCTATAGAGGTACAAAGCAACTACATCATTTGTAAAGTTTGAAAAAAAATTGAAAGAATAGCAAAGTTATCCAAAAAAAAAAGTCATGCTGTAGTTGTCTAGACGGGAAATAGTAAACTCCAGAACTAAAAGGTTGGCCCTTCATCAAATGATAAATCCTAGAAAGAGTTCACAAATTATAACTTCCTGAGTTTGCAATTGTAGAAATGAGTTTGGGCCAAGAATTGGTGTCCAATGCTTTATTGATTGACCATGTTGTCTGCTTAAGAGTAAGAGGATCAAAAAGGAATCTATCACTGCTACCAAAAAACTTTGATTGATGTGCTGGCAGTAGATTGTGAAAACATCACTGAATATAATGAGCTTGCTTAGCAATTGTGAAATAAAATAAAAATCACCACAAGTTACTCTTTTTACAAAAATTTAAAAAAAAGAACTATTATTGCCAAGCTTCCCCTTCCAAAAAACTGCATTAAATTGAGCTAAATTCTTTTGTAGCTGCTGAAGGCAGTGGAAAAGATTCATATATACCAGACCCAGGTTTAGATTTCTCTCTAATTATCTGTGGCCTTGGAAAAATCAGTTAAACTCTGAATCACTTTGTGGCTGTCTTTAAAATGATTATTAAGGAATATGATGTTTATGAAATGTCTTGTGAATACTATGTTTTATCTACATATAAGACATTGGTCTTATTTTTACATTTATTTGATGAGGATGGGGTTTACAGTGGACCTATATAAAAATACCCTCCAGATCCTTACTCCCCAAGTGTGGTCCAAAAGCCACCAGCATCAGAATCACCTGAAAGTTTTTTGAAAAATGCAGAATCTCACGTCCTATCCCAGAAAGTTTTTCAGGAGATTCATACAAATATGAGTGTTTGAGACGCTCTGCTTTATAATAACATATTCATGATACTGTTGCTGAGACTACTTACTTTGATCAATTGTTTATCTTAAAGGCAGTATGTCAAGTGGTGTCAATCACCCATGGAATAATCTCAGAGCGAATCTTCGTAGCAGGACATGGTTTTATATGCAGTTAGGGCCTCTATTATATTAGCTGCATCACTACTGCACACTTGACTTTTTCTGAGCACTGTGATGCTAGTCACATCTATTACAAAGCAACAAGCCATGGAAAGGGCTAAATTTATAATTTAATAAGTACAGAAAAAGAAGCACAGTACAGAATGAGGCAACATGTACGTTGCAATAAAAAGTTAACACTTTTAAAATAAGTTGTGTATAAAGTCTAGATAAACAAGTAAAGACAAAACACCAACAGCAAACAAAAACAAAACAAAAAGAGACAATCTGGAAATCAAAAGCCCCTGAATGAGGCAATGATTTAAAATGTCTAGTTTTAGTCATTTCGCTAGTTTTCAAATTCAATTTTGAAATTAGTGTAATTTTTAAAGTCAACTTCTAAAAAGATATGATTTTACTTGAGAGAATATTCTCCAAATCCATTCAGATTTTTACAAAAGATACGATATATTCATGTTTTTATGGCTAAATAATATTCCCTGACATACATATATCACAATTTGTTAAACCATGTATGTGTTGAAGGGTCCCTGAGTTGCTTCCTCATCTTTGAATGGTTAATTGTGCTGCTGTGAACATTTGAGGGCTGATGTCCTTATGATAAAGGTCTTTGGGAAAGTGAAGTATCACAAGAATTAAAAATTAAGCAACACATGAACTCAGTACTAAATTGGAACGAGTGGATTAACAACTGCAAGTCACATGACAGAAAAAGACAATTAAATTTAAGTAGAGGAGAGGAGGTGGGGGGGTGGATAAGTTTCCATACAACTGGCACATTGCATGGGGATAGTGCACACTTCCTGGGTGAAAAACACAACTACACTTCAGACTTTAACCTCAAAAAAGCAAACGATGTAGCCTAATAATGTGCCCACATACTAATCTAAAATGAATAAATAAAATAAATAAAAAGAGATGATTTGTTTTTGTTTCTGAAAATGATGAAATTCTCACTTCTTTGAGTGATTTTGGCCAAATTATTGCTCTAATACATGAGTTGGATTAATTGGAATATAATGTTCTTTCTTATTTAATAAAGCTTTCATATAATTCTAAAAATTGCTCATGCTACCCATTTTGTATTCTGAAGTTTCTGAAGTGTTTATTTTTCCTATATAATTTTTGGACAAAAAATTATATTTTTTTTGACAAAAACTTATTCTGTTGCCCAGACTGGAGTGCAGTGGCATTGTCATAGCCCACAACAACTTCAAACTTCAGGGCTCAAGTGCTCTTTGTGCCTCAGTCACCTGACTCGTTAGGACTTCATGGGTGCATTGCTTTCACAGCTAAATTATACATATATGTATATATTTCTTTTCTTTTTAGCTATGGGGTCTTTCTATGTGGTCCAGGCTGGTCTCAAATCCCTAGGCTCACTGACCCTCCCACTTTGGCTTTCCAAAGTGCTAGGCTAGTAGGCATGAGCCACTATGTCTTGTCCCCAACAACACTTTTTACCTTTCCTGGCTTTTTTTTTTTTTTTTTTTTCTTAAGGATAATTGATAAAGAAAAGAAACTTGTCCCAAAGGAATCAGAACTAGTGTCCAAATTATAAGAGATTTTATCAAGAGCCTTGGATAAACTATTCTGCTCTTTAGAAAAAAACAGGCAGATTTTCCTTAATTGAGTAAAAGTTTGAGAAAAAAAGACGTTATTGGAGCATCAATTATATGCAATCTTTTTAAAGGTAAAAGAAGACTACAAATTCCAGGGAGTAGTAGGTATCACATTTTTTATAAAATTACTTTACTTGGGCAATGATCAAATGAAAGAATAAAGGATAAACTAAAAAATACTCTTGGCTCTACTTCTATAGCGTTGATCTCATCCTCACCCAAATTTTCTTTTACCTTTGCTAGTAAGAGTCTTTCCTTGCACCTGACCTGCTTTCTCATATGACAATATGGCTTGTTGTAACTTCCAACATTCCATTCCTTACCATTTCACATCCAGATATTGTTAGGAAGTCAAATTCTAAAGTAATAGCAAAACTACTTTTAAAATTTTGTATGACACTGCAAATCAAGCCACTGAGAATAGAGTAACATCCTAGATCATTGAACACTTTAAGATAATAAAGTTTACACATACTAATAATGAAATAAATTGCTCAGTACATATATTTTATTTTTATTCTATCTATTCTCAGATGTTCACACAGAGGGCTTCTAACAAAAATAACTATGTCTAGCAAAGGAACTGTTAAAGAAAATTGTAATATGTTCTTCTTATGATAAGTACATACAAGCTCATAAACAATACGAAGGCTATAGTACAGAATCTAATATAATGTCTAGGAAAGGAAAGACATCAAACATCTGAAGGTTATATAAAGGCTGGATTAGCACTAGTCTCAGTTTTCAAAGTCACTAAAATAGCAATAGCTATTTAAACAGAAGAAAATTAAATCATATCCTTAAATATAAATGTGACAATAACTTCTCAACAAGTTCCATGATTCATCATATTAAACATAAATTGAAAGTTTACCTAGTCAAAAATTAGTGACTAACAGATTAAAGGAAAAAATCAATTTAAGAAAACAAAAAGTAAGTTCTAATGGAAATTCTTTTGGGAACTTGACTTCTGTATAGTTTATTTAATAAATATTTGCTATAGGTTTGATGAATGAATAAAGAATGAATGGATAAAGTAAGTCAAACAAAAACATCTGTTTGAGAATTCTTTGCTTATCTTAAAACAACTTAGACTAACCGTGTCTATAAATGATACATGTCATTCCTGTACATTCTGTATTATACTTGAAAACTAAAGCACAATGATACATGTTGAGGTAGCTAGGAATTGAAAATACTTACAATAAACTCTAAAAAATGAATAATGATTTTAAATCACAGATACAACCCGTGTATAAAAGTAAATGGAAACCACTGGTCTGCTATCTTGAAAACACCTCATTTCTACCTGTTATGTAAAATTATCTTTGGAAAAGTATAAGATTTTGAGCAGCTAACATGTCAAAAAGATGTATATTAATAATTTTTACAGTGAAACATGTAAAATTTTGGACTTTTAACCTTTAAAATTTTTCAATTAGTATGGGTGCAGAATAGTTGTCTATATTTAAAGAGTACATGTGGTGTTTTGATACAGGCATATGACGGGAATTAATCTATTCGGGGTAATAGGGGTATCCATCATGTATTATCAGGTACTTATCATTTCTATTACAAAAATTCCATTTTTTATTATGCCGTACTTTAATTTTAAAAGCAGTTTTAAACATAGTTAGGAATGTAAAATTTTTATTTGGTGTTAAAATGCACGCTTTACTTTCTGCCTGTGTTCCTATGAGCCATTCCACGTCTCCTTTCTCCATATGGACAGGCAGACGCCCTTCACTGTCTGCGGATTCTCTTTCCAAGTTTACCTCCATGGTTGTTAATGAAACCAAACAAAAAAGAACAGAAATAGAAAGAGAATACTTCATAGTAACTTTAAATTCTGAATCTGTTACTAATTTTTCTTAAGGTTAATTGCCTGATTTTAATAGGATTGTTTTAGTCGGTTAAAACGTCATTCTTCTAAATAAATCATGAAGTGACACCCACTGCATTTACTTGACAAATATGGAGTAGGCTCAACAGATTTTAAGACACATGTTTACATTTTTTTAAGATTGCACAATAGCAATGTTAAATAAAAATTTTTAAAAAACCAAAAATAGAATTTCTTAACGACTTTGACAAAAGCCATTGTAATTTAAATTAAAAAGGATTTTTATTAGAACTTTAAAAACATTCTATAGGAGTAAAAAAATAGCGTACATTATAAGAAGAAAGTAACTATAAGGAAAGTGCATTTAAATCAAGGATGTGAATATTTTTAAATATTTAGAAGTCTGCTATAATAAAATCTCACATGACTAACTTTATCATTTATATCACAAATCTTGCACATTATAGACATATCTGCTGGGTTCTTGCCATTCACAAAATACTTCTAAAAAGCTTGTCACTTTGCAAATGAGTAGAATTTTTGGATCATGTAGAAAATTATGTTGAATTACATTGTAATTGTGTGAAAATTATCCTAAAATAATTTTGTGAAAAAACTATAATTATATATATAATTCATAACATACAAGCATACATATGTATAAAAAGGGGTGCAGCTCATCTACTCTTCAATTATGCCTTATATGAAACAAAGGAAAAATACCCCCTCAGAATCCTAAGAATAGTTATGTGTTCTCACCACAAAAAACAATAACTAAAAGGGGGGGGGGGGCACTCCACCAGCAGACATCTCACAGACCACCAAGATGTGTAGGAAAGGTTTTTATTGGCTAGAGAGGGAAGCTGCAGAGCAGGAGGAGAGAGAAGGAGAGGGGGGGAGAATAGACAGAGAGAGGAAAGGGAGAGGGGGAGAGAGGAGAGACAGAGAGAGAGAGTCGGGAGGGAACAAGAGAGAGAGCCAGGCGAGCGGGGGGGTGAGGGATGACAGAGAGAGATTTACGGACGTGCACACGTCTG
>CAUYPK010080590.1:0-22688 GCA_963574355.1 Loris lydekkerianus
AAATTACCCGGAGACCAAGTCTGATGCAAAAGCAGGAGGTTGTTAATTTACAAGCTTGAGGCTGGGCTCCCTGATCCTGGCACTGCAGGAAAGCAGAGAAACCCTGATCTTGAAAAGGAGGGAGGTTTTTAAGGGCACATAAAAGGAAAAAATGGTAGAGAGGGAGGTGAGCTATGGAAGTGAGCTGATAGAAGGTCTAGGGGACTGAACACTTGTCCTTGATTGTTGAGGAGAGTGTTGTTATCTCTGGGAGCAGATGTTGTGCAAGGGTGCGAATCATGGGGCAAGGACAGGGTGTGGGGGAGGGACCAGGTTGCCTAACATCTTTGGTATGAAACTGCAAAATGAAGATTGAAGGTCAAAATGAAGTTAGTTTTAACAAAGTGGAGTCAACTTGTGTAGGATAATATTTAAAAATAAAACATATCCTACATCAAGCACACAAAGTGAATTCAGTGTGGAAAGTGCAAACTAGCAGAGAGCAGGAACCCCGAGCCCTTCTGTCCCGGACTGGCAGCCTTGTGAAGGTGGGGAGGGATCTGCCCTGCTGGCCCTCGCCCAGCCCTGCCTGGGCACAGGCCTCCACGAGGCCTCAACTTTTACTGGGCTGTGAGCAGAGGAGACCCAGATGTGTCTGTAGGCCTGGAATGAAATAAATGACTTTTATAGGAAAAGCCATATTTTTTCTACAATGTTTATCTGTCAGAAGAATAGAGTCTGAGTACAAAGGACTGCTTACTGGAAAAGATGAAAATAGTTTGCTGCCAATTTTCTCTGGTGGAAAAAAAAGTGCTTTGGCGACTAATGAATAATGAACCTCAGCTAACAATGTCTGGAAGCCCTGTTCTTGGCTCCCTGAAAACAATGGGATGAATAGAAATTAGGAAATTAAAACTGATTTTGTTTCTCCAAATTTAACTGTTTACACTTGAGGAAAAAATAATTGAATAATAATGCTTCTCTTAAGCAATCCACCACCCCCACCCCCCAATCTGTTTAGTGCTTTCAAAATACCCTGCAGCCAAGAGGCAGAGCCAGTCTTGGCTAACTGACTGGTGGACCCCAGGGCGTGCACTGATTGCATAATCAGCCCCCTGCACTGTGGGCAGCTGGCCAGGCGGCAGGGACGGCTTACCCCACACGCCTGGGCCAGAAATGCTGCAGCCACCTGCCTGCTAGGGCCTCCCTTCAGCACCCTCTGGGTGGTCCTCTGAGGGCTGGTGGTAGGACAGGGAGGAGCCTTTTCTGCACATGCCCCCCCAAGCCTCCCTCCCCAGCCAGGGGTCCCAAAGGTGCCTGAATATGGGTGCCTGCAGGGCCACAGGTGTGTTGCTCAGCGGCCTGGCGGCAGAGGGTGCATCAGTGCGGGAGCAGGGCCAGGGGCAATCACCAGGTAGGCGCCTTGCCACCCTGGTCAGAGAGCAATCAAATGTAAGAGCACAGGAGGGGTGCGGGGCAGCTTCGTCATAAAGCCTGGCTTCTGTCCTGTGTCCTGTGGGACCCCCTGCACTGTACCATCTACCACCCCCTGGGGCAGGGCCCTGCCTACAGAAGACACCGCCTCTGCACCCGCATCCTGTGGACGGGCCACTGGGGGGGGGGAGGCTTATGGGTCACCTCTGCCTTGCACAAGCCCTCTCGAGGGTCCTCCCTTACCCTCCCTAGTACCCCAGGGAGCCAAGGGCCCCGTCACTCTGTGGCACTAGCCCTGGCTACCTCCCAGAGCCCTGGCCCACTGGGGGGTGGCCAGGCTCAGTGACAGCCCACAGGCAGACCACCCTGGCTGCTGCATCCACACTGACCTCTGGGTAGCCTCCCACGTCGTGCACATCGATGCCCAGGAAGTGGCCGAGCCCATGAGGCATGAACACGGCTCCCAGGTGGGCCTGGACCATGGCGTCCACGCTGCCGCTCAGGATGCCAATACGGGCCAGCTCCTCCAGCTGGACGCGATCAGCCAGGCGGTGCATGTCTGGCCACCAGACACCTGTGGTGAGCCACAGAGGCTGCAGTGAGCCATGGAGGCCAGTAGCCTGCTCACTGGCAGCCCAGCCAGGCCCCACCAAGCCAGGGACATGGTGGATGCAAAGCCCCCATGTCGCTGAGGTAGGAGGGCCTGGGGATGTGGGCCAAGGTGGCCCCTCTGTGCGGGGCGGGACCTGGGGCCCCTTCCTGTCTTTTCATTCTGCCGTCAGGGACAGGTTCCTGTTACCCATCTCCTCTAGGCCATGGTGTGTCCACCTGAATGGCATGTGCCACTGGAGCCAGGGCAGCCTCACCAGATCCCTGAGCATTAGCAGGTCAAAAGCAAGTCTTCCTAGCAGCAGGCGTGGGGCTGCCTCAGTGGGCTCCAGGCCTTAGGCTCAGGCCCAAACCCTGTCCCAGAACTTCTGGCCTGGGTTTTACTGCTGTGGGGCAAAGGGGAAGGCTGTGGCTGGAGGAGGGGGCGTCTGCACATATCCCAGAAGAGGGTGAATTACCAAGAGCTGCTACACTGTGGGGAGCAAAGGTTTCTGGGGTGAAGGTGCGGCTGGCAGGGAACTGCGCCCCACCTCTAACAGCACCAGGAGCCAGGTGGCCATCTCCATGGGAGCCGGGAGCCGGGAGCCCTAGCTGCTAATCAAACTCATCTTTGTCCTATGTTTCTGGGGCAAAGGTCACCGTGGAGTGCCCTCCCAAGCAGAGCTTCAGGTGCCACACAAGCTGTGTGGGGCTCAGGCCTAGCCCCGCAGGTAAAAGGGGCCCTTGGGGATTGTGAGAAGGCACGTGGGGAGCTACCTGCATAGTGCCTTGCCTGGCACCAAGGAGCGCCCTGTCCTCTCTGGGCTCTGTGGAATCCCTGGCTTCCAGGGCCACCTCTGGACTCATATGGAGCACCAGAAAGGGCCCTTGGATGGTGAAGCATCCTGACACCATGCAGCTGAATTTGCATACTCTGTGTCCTCTGGACACCTGGACAGGTGAGCAGGGTGAGGGCCCAAATCACTGCGCCATGCTGGCAAAGTTCAGCCTCTGGCCCCGAGAGGCCTCCCTGCCACGTCCTACCTGGGCTCAGATCTAGAACCTGCCTGCACGGAACCCCACCGTGGAGGGGAGCCACATCGTGGAGGGGAACACCACCTGGTGCTCCACATGGTGATAAACTTCAAACTGGGGAGGGCCGGGACCAAGGCTCAGGGCTCTGAACCGCTGCGGCTGGCACAGCGTAGACAATGAGCTGTCAGGGGTGACCAGGGATGAGAAACTTCCCTGGGACACAGGCCATCACCCCTTAAACACCAGGCACCAGTCCCCCACACCAAGGCCTCTTCCCTGCAGGAGAGGGACACCCCACAGTTGGGGTCTTGAGCTAGCTGCAAGAGCAGGATGTTGGGGAGGTGGTAGGGCTGTGACCTAGGCCAGGTCACAGGGCAGTGCTGACCCAGGGCCTCAGAGAGGCAAGAGGTGGTAGAAGCCAGCAGACATACCCACCCACACCCTACAGTGAGAGAGGGAGGGAGGGGGACAGGTTGAAAGGAGAAAGGGGGGAGAGGGAGAGATTGTCCCTGGAGCCCAACACCCTGAGGTGTCTGGTTACAATGATGCAACCTGTAGGGAGAGCCCACGAAGGCCTGGGACACCTCTGGGGCCACTGCCTTGTGTCTGGGGCAGTCCTGGGCATGCACACCTTGGGTGGCCCAGTCTACAACTCTGATGGCAAGGCCAGGGTGGGGTTTTCCTCTGATGCAGTGGCATTCCTACAATGGAGACCTGGGCAAACTCTGCCCCTCTGAGCCTCAGATGTCACATCTTATCAAACAGCCACAACACTCTCCCCAGCAAGCTGGCCCCAGTCTCCCTGGCACCTCTTGGGGGCAGCGCCCTCAACAGTGCCAACACCTTTCTTCCTCTAGAACCTGGACGAGACGCTGGTTCCAACTCTGTTCAGAGGGCTCAGACTAGCCTGAGTGATGTCCCACTGCTCCTGTCTCAGACCCTTGCCCCTCCCACCCCCCAGCATACCCTCAGCCACAACAACTCCAGAGGCCCGGCCCACCTGTCCCAGAAGCACCTGGGTGGCTGTTTGCAGCTGCTGTGACAACTCACCTGTGGTTCCAGCACAGAAGTCAGCACCTCCTAGGAAAGCCCTTGCTGTCACTCTCCCCACTGTCCAGATCACTCTGTCCTTGCACTTTTCAGCCTGAAACTCCCCCTCCTCAGGACAGATCTGCTGCAATGGTCCTTGCATGACCCCACTAGAGGGGCAATTTCCTGAGGGTGCCCACTGGGCCTGGCACAGGGTGAGTGCCCCTCAGTTCTTCTCTGGAGGCTTGGGTCCCAAATGGCCCCCAAATAGTCTGCAGAGGTGGCAGCTGGCAGCGTGGCATGTGAGGCCCAGAGGCCTCCTGCGCTGTGGCTCACACCCTGACCCCAGCTCAGCTCATTTCTCTTGGATGGAGGCCCTTTCTGGCCGCCAGAGGGGAGCCCCAGGAAATGCAGCCTCCTTCCAACCTGGCTAATTCCAATCGTGGGGCTGCGGTCTTGGCCTGGCCTCAGGAGAGGGTGGGAATCAGGTATAAATCATGCTCCGTGGTGGCCCCTCATGGGGGTCGGCGGGCTGCTTGCCAGGATGTGCCGGCCCAGGCGGCGTCCATGGCGCCGCTGGTCTTCCTCGCCCATGCACCCTCGGGGAAGGCCTTGCACACAGCTCTCTTGGCTAGGAGCAGGGAGTTTCTGCCTGTGTGTGGTTAGGGTTGTGACAGTGATTAAACTTCTAGCAACTTGGCCCCAGTGTCTGGTCCGGATGGTGGTTACGACACCCACGGCCTGGGTGGGGGCCCCCATAGTATGTGAAGGTTACTGTCCATGGGCTAGGCTGGTGGGGTGGGCACACGCTCAGGGGCCTCCCCACCAGCCTGGGCCCACCCTTTGACTCCTAGGCTTGCTCAACCTGGCTGCCTACGGCACTGCAGAGCCCTTTGGTCCCAGCCAGAAGGCACTCAGGCTGCCCTACACTCCCTCCCACCTCCAGCAAGCCCCAAATCTTGTCCTGGCTCCCCCAAAACCTCTCTCCTGGAGCCCTGCCAGCCTCCTCCCCTGCCCTGGATCCTTGCACTGCTGGGATGCCAGGAACATAGACCAGGGAAAAGCCTAGGTCCTCAGCCTGGCCTGGTCTCTGGCCTCATCCCTCACCCAAGGTGTGCGTGTGTGTGTGTGTGGGGGGGGGGGGGCGACCTGACCAGGGCCCCTGATCCTGAGAGCTGGTGTTCCCACCTCCTTTCCTTAGCTGAGGGCCACACCTCCCACTTCTCCTGTGGGCCTGTGTTGAGGTTCCTCCTCCAGGAATCCCTCGGACTGCTCCTTCCCCAGATCCTAGAACTTGCCTCCATGGTGGGGCGTGGCAGGGCACAGTGGCATGACTGGGCTCTGCTCCAGGCCTGGCACACGGAGAGTGGTTGATAAACGTGCGGAGTGAGTGGAAACCCTGGCCGCCTTCACAGCTCACTCACGGCCATTGCTGCGTCCTCAGCGCGCCCTGTGTGCTCGGACCCAGGGCAGATAGGGGAGCCTTTGGGTTAGTACCCGCCACATGGAAACTGCTAGGCTCAGAGAAACACTAGCCTCCTGGTGCCCAGGCCCTGGGGGTGTCCAGAGGAGCCCATCTGGGCCCCCCAGGCAGTGCCCTCTCCTGCTGGCCTAACATACCAGGTGGGGCTGCCCCTCGGAGCCATAGCAGCAGCCATCACACCCTCGACGCCTCCTGGCCAGAGCATGATAGTCCCAGGGGGTTCTCAGGCCAGAGCCAGAGGGGAAGACAGCAATGGGCCTCAGTGTGTTGCATCCTCAGGGCCACTTTCTCACACAGAGTCACTTCAAAGGTAAAGACGGCCCTCTAGGAATGCACCATGTGTGAGCCAGGCCCTGGGTGTTTAGGAGGCTGAGCTGGTGTGGGGCTGGGGGCCTCCAGCTCACATGGCCCTACACTGGGGTGGGTAGACCCCATCTAGGGCCAGAACGTCTGGGGACCCACTCACTCTCCCCGAGAGCAGGAGGTAGTGTGGCCCAGCTGGCTGCTTGCAGCACGCTCCTCAGGGTCCCTCTCCCCATACCCTGGCAGAGAGCCCACTGGGAATACACTGGGGCCAAGAACTGAGGAACCGGCATACTGTCCCGCCCTTGCAGGAGGGAGGGCGCTGCACCCATGCCAGAGAGCCTGCACCATCCTGGCCCCTGACAAGGAAGGTGCCTGGCCCCCTGCACCGTGGTCTGCCCCACCCATGTCCATGCCACCTCTGAGGATGAAATCTGATGGGACGTCTAACCCCGTGGCCCTGGCCCCGGCTGGGATGGGAAAGGTGCCCGTGGGCTACAGGTGACACGAGCTGGGTCAGCTGGAATCAGAGCTCCTGCATCCCACTCCTGTCCCGTCACCCCACAGATCTGCCTGTTCTGGGGATGGGGGCACTTGCTGTTACTGACATCCCCTCCTCTGACTTCCCATCAGCAGCTCCCCCTCAGGCCCCAGGGACCAGGGGCAGAGGGGAGGGGATCGTGCATGGAGTGATGGAGGTGTCACCTTAATGGTCTGACCATGATGGGGGCAGGGCCACAGTACTCGCGGCCACAGGAAGGCCTGTGAGAGTGTAGGACAGAGGTGAGAGTGGCAGTGAGGGGCAGCAGCACAGGGCAGGGGAGGCCAGTGGGTAGGAGACGAGGGGCAGGGAGACGCACGGCAGGCTGGGAGCTGGACCAGACTGCAAGAGGATTCCCATAGGTGACAACCCTACACCCTAGTGCTGAGGTCCGACTGGGACCCCTGGTGCCTGGAGGTCCAGCAAGTCTGCAGGGCCAGGGCTGCTGTGCTGCTCACAGGGGTGGCTTCACAGCCCTCCCCAGTGTCCTGTCCTCTCTTCTCTCCCTAGGACAGCTGGGGGCCCAAAGACAGGGTGGGCTGCTTTACAGCAGGCTACTTGTTCTGGCACAGAAGCCTCAGTGACCTATCACCCCAGTCTCCCTGGGCCACATCCTCCAGGGTGCTGCTGCGGCGCCTGGCCTGGCCACACTTACGTGGACTCCTGACCGCCAGTGTCCCCTGCCTGTGTGAGCTCGGCCCTCCCTCCTCTGGCCCCAGGACGGGGGCCCAGGCCTGCATTCCTCAGTCTCCCTGGGGTCGTATGTGCCGGGACCCGCGTACATTCTGATCATTCATTCCTGTCTCTCCTCTGGGCATCGCTGTGTGACTTCCTGCTTGTCTTTATTTATTCTTCCCTGGAAGGTCACAGGAAGCAGTCGGGCAGTCTCGGTGGGGTGTTTATCTTGGCCCAGGAGCTGAACCCACAAACTGGGGGCATTTCTGCTGGGACAGGACAGGGGTGACCTGGCCCTGGCCTCCTTGATGCTAAGGGGAGGCGACCCACCCCCATGTGCAGAGCTGTTCTGTGGGCACCGGCCCACCACGCTGTGTCACCCAGATGGGGTCTGGCTCTGCCACGCATCCCACTGTCGAGAATGGGTCCTGCCGGGGTTTGCTCTATCCCCTCACTCAAGGGCTTAGGACCCCATTGAGGGCTTGGTAGGTGCTGGGCAGAAAAGCCCCAGGTGTGCGGCAGAGCCTAGGGGAGGACCTGCCTCACAGGCTCTGTGGAGATTAGCTCTGTGGGGTGTGACCCAGTCGCCCCAGCCACACTTGGGAGGCCTCAGGCCTTGTGTCTGCCCCAAGAGTCAGGCACAGCCAGGGCACCCCATAGAACGGGAGAGCAGGTGAGTGCTGGGACCTAGCATTGCACCTTCCTTAGTGCCAGGTGGGGTGCTGGGACCTGGCTACCTTCTGTTCAGAACTAGGTCACCGACCTGGCCAGGACACCAACTGTGACAGGGCCCCAGTAGGCCCTCCTGTGGGCCAGGGCAGGTGGGACCATCCTGGGCTCAGCCACCCCCTAGTCTTAGTACAGGGCCAGGTAAAAGGACAATATCCTGCCAAGCACCCCCTCCCGCCCTGCCTCCAGTGTGGAGCAGGCTACACAATCCTCTGTCCATCTCTCCCATGGCCTGACACGGGCTTGGGTCCAGGGGTCCACTCGGTACTGCTCTGCTCTAGGACGACGGGTTCAGGCTGGGCCCTGGCCCCTCACTGGCAGCCGAGCTCAGCTTCCACTGCTGGGGGCATCAACCCATCCAGCCTGGGGCTCTGACTCCTGGACGTCCATATTTCACAATTGCTTGTGGATGTCTGAAGGTAAAGGGGACACAGTCTGCTCAGCTTACGGTGACAGAGCCCACCCTGGTACAGCTGCAGCAGGGAGCATGGTGAGGCCGGCCCGCGCGCTGAGACTGTGTCCAGTGCAGGGCCCCTGGCAGAGGAGCTGTGCTTATAGACACGTGGCATGACTCCCACCCGCGCTCCCCACCAAGCCCGACTGGGTCTGAGTCACTGCCCAACTAAATGACTGATGGCATTCAAACCAAGCGACAAATTCTCACCCTTGTATAAAGTACAGGAGGAGGAGGTGCACCCCTCCTCAGGAAGCTGGATTTCACAGCTTACAGGTGTGCACTCCCAGATTTAAAGGTTAAAAAGAACATGAGGGGACATGATGTGCTGGCTCATGCCTGTAATCCTAGCACCCTGGAGGCCAAGGCCTGTACTAAAAACAGAAAAAGTAGCTGGGCATTGTGGTAGGTACGTGTCATCCCAGATACTCAGGAGGCTGAGGTAGGAGGATGTCTTGAGCCTAGGAGTTTGAGGTTTCTGAGCTGTGATGCCACGGCATTCTACTCAGGGCAATGGAGTGAAAACACTATCTCAAAAAACAAACAAAACACAGGGGGACTTGGCAAGCCCTCTCCCCATCCCTCCCTGCACCTCCTTGGTGGACCTCAGAGCTCAGAGCTCACAGATTCCACTCTCTTACTGCCCTCTGCACACAAGGGACACTTTTTTGTCCCCTTTAGCCATCTGTCACGGAGGTTTCCCTATGTGAATACTTAAGAGGCAGGTGTTGATTCTTAAGCAAACAATTCAGTCTAAGATGCTGTTTGCTTCTGCAGCCGCTAAACTGGGTGAGTCCAATCAATGCTGCTGAACCATCAAGACCTTATTTACTTTTCCATTTTCATTTTGGGGCATATCTGAGTCCTCTGTGCCCAGACTCACTTGTTGTCAAGCTCTGATCTTGTTGGTCAACTGAGGTTGGGTGTGAGACTGGGGGGTGAAGGTTGGCATAGCCTCCCTCCCTGGCTCCTTAGCCTCTGGCAGGGGGTCATGGGGCTAGACTGGGGGCCCCCTGGACAGCCTGCCCAACCTTCACCTCCTCTGAAAGTGACAGTTGCCGAGACTCACCCTGGCCCAGCGACTATGGCTGTAATTCATCCCAACAACTGGCCATGGGGCCACAGGGGACTGCTTGGCTAGTCGCTGAGCCATCAAGTTCTGGGCCCAGGATCTGTTTGCTTCTTTCCCTGAACACTGAAGACGGGACGCTCGGCTGCCATCAGCTCTCTGCTGGCCCTTAACAAATGGCACATGGAAGCCTGACCAGAGGCCAGTGTGCAGAGTTGGCCGAACCCAGCCCAAGTTGACTCTGCAGGGGGGAGACTGGGCTGGGCCAGGACTCTCTGGTCGGGGCCTGCACGTCCCACTCTGACCCCGTGTTCCACAGGGGCTCCGTCCGATGTGTGCAGCCCTCCTGCCTGTAGGCAGCCCCGGGGATGGTGGAGGATGCCTGGGTTCCCCTCACACTGGAGGTGGCAGAGGCTGCCTGGGAGCCCAACTGCCTCCCAGGACACCTGTACAGCCAGGGGTGGGCAATGCTGAATGAGGGCAGGAGGCTGCAGGGGCCTGTAGGCTGTGCTGCGACCAGAGCCCTGCCAACATTATGTGCTCTCTGACCTTGACCTCTGAGGAGGGACCCTGGTGCTCACACGGGCCCACTACTTTCCTGCTGCCCTGGCTCTGGCCTCACCCCAGACAGGCTTTACTCACTTCTGAATTTGCGGGGGCACCAAATGATCTACCTTCGCTGGAGACCACTCTGTTGCCTCCAATCTAAGACGTAGACCCCCGAGCAACTGGTACATGTGGGGGGCTGGTCAGGCCAGGATGGAGCAGGAGGCAGGGAAAAGCCATCCACACTCCAGATCACAGCCAGGTGGCAAACGGAACTTAGTGATGACCTAGGAGCCTGCATGTCCACAGATGGCCACCCTCTGGGGGGCCGGGGGGGCCGGGGAGCCTGGGGCCAGGGCGTCAGGGCTGGGGAATCCAAAGATTGAAGCCCTGGAGGCTTGAAGTGTGAACACAAGGCCACATCCCTCCATTCTCCCTCCAGGGAAATCGACAAGTCAGGGTCCTCCTGTCACTGGGAGGCAGAAAGAGCCAAACACCACAGCTGGGGTCTGATCCTGCAGGTGCTAGGTCTCACCCTCCCAGGGCCACAGAGGCCGCAGGGCTCACGGGGTAGGAGGAATAGGGACAGCAGGAACCTCCCAGAGGGAACCACTGCTGGCTTTGCTGGGGGTTGGAGGGGATGCTGGCTCCCTCCCAAGGACCTCTGTCCACCTTGCTGGATCCCAACCACCAAGGGCATACCAGGGGGGCGTGTGTAGGATGCCCAGGGTCTGGAGAATCCTGGGGAGACCGTACAGTGAAGGCTGGGATGGGGGACAGGCCCAAGGTTGGCTGTGGGGAGACAGAAGCCCGGGGTCCGGCCAGCAACCATGGCCACAGCAGAGCAACGCTGTGCACATGCGGCCCTGTGGGCACTTCACACAGCCTAACTCATCTCCACAAGCGCCGCCTCCCTGTTTACTGACCAGCAAACAGCCACCCAGAGGAAGAGCTTCCCAGCCAACATTACAGAGCACCCAGCGAGACTTGAACCTGCTCCAATGTCTAAGCAGATGCCAGCGTCTGGAGCACACCGAACCCTCCCCAGAGAGGACTCTGCTTCAGGACAAGGACATGCTAATGTTCCAATGCCCAGTGGGGGTGGAAATGTGCGGTCGTCAGCCTGTTTTCCAGGAGTGACCCCGGGGACCTGACATCTGGCAATCTTACTGGCCCAGTAAGAGGCAGGTGATTTCAAGCCACAGAAAACAGGGCCCGTTTCAGGGGCGGGGAGGTTGCCTGCCACACAGCTGGCCCTCACACCTCCCGTGAGACCCCACCTGTCCCGGTGCTCACCTGGCTTCATGGCGCTCATGACGGCCCGGCAGCTGCGCAGCACCGCCTCGTAGACAGCCTTCTGGTCTGCGGTGAACTTGCCATTGGCAGGAAAGGAGCAGGTGATGTCAGAAGCAAAGCAGTAATATTCACCGCCCATGTCAAAGAGGCTGTGAGAAGAGGAGGGCATGGGCACGGGGCACCCAGCTGCCCTCCCTTCCCACACTCTGCCCCGGATGGGCAGGGGGCACCCAGGCACCCTCCCTTCACACACTCTGCCCTGGATGCAGCAGGGGGCTGCGGCACCCCTCTTGTGATGGGGCCGTTGTAGGCAGCTCCTACCCAGGTGTCTCCCACAAGTACATGAGCAGCAAAGCAGCCTAGGCAGCCCAGAGCCATCCTGCGAGACCTCTGTCCCCAGCAAGAAAGGGGCACAGGCTTGGCTGCACAAGGAGGGCTGAGGGGACTGCGGCAGAGGACCCCTGCTCCTCATGGCCTGGCTTTCACAGGCCCAGCTATTGAGGACTCACTTGGAGAACTAAGCAAATGAAGCAATGTCCCCTGGTCCCCGCCAGCGTCTGGCCTCCATCCAGGCACCCTTGCATCCCCTCATCGGTCCACCTGCACTCGGCAGGGCTGACTGGCACACTGCTCACGGGGACAGGGGCAAGAGGCCTCAGGAGTGGGCACCTGAGTAGAAACTCCGCTGGCAGCTGCAGGTCCCCTGGCTGGGGGAAGGTACCCAACGCTGCCCTCCCTACGCAGGGGTGGGACAGATTTGCTCAGCCAGGGCCTGAGTGATGGGAAGGGAGTGTCAGAGGATGGCCTCATGTCCAGCAGTGCTTTCCTGGGGCCAACAGTCACCTTGTCCAGGACCCAGGCTGGTGCTGCTGACTCCCCTCACCCTGTCTGTGGGTACCCCTGCGTCTCCAGGTGACAGACAGGGACCAGGACACAAGACAGGGTGTGGAAGTCAGGGCAGGTGTGTGGCAGGGTAGACAGGAGGGGCCAGGTGGAAGGGCAGGCCTTCTGAGTCAGGAGGACGGCAGCTGGAACTGTCCCTGATGCCCCGTGAACAGGGCCCCTGGTGCAGCCGGCAGGAAGGAGCAGGGTTGGTCCCTGCTGTGCTAAGGGCCTCAGGGCCCTTTCTGGTCAAAGGCAGATAAGGAGCTGGTCCTGCTCATACCCCAAGTGGACAGGATGTGGGAATGGCTTCTGGGTCCAGGTCCCACGACTATCCTGAAGCAGATCCCCCATACAGGGTCACACAAGCGGACAGGGGTGGGGCCTGACAGAGTGGGATGGTGCACAGGAGGGGGCCCCTTTCCATCCTGTCCCCCTTCAGCACCTCAGGAGGCTGCTGGCAGCAAAAAGCAGGGTCCCACCAGCCTGTCCAGCTCCTCCATAGGGTCATGATGAAGGTGACAAAATTGGCTCAGAGACACGGGTCCAGCCTTGGGCGTAGGCTCCCACTATAGCTTCAGGGCCAGGGGACTAGAGCCAGGTGGTGCGAACTGCCCTCTAGGACTGGCCAGGACCCACTCTGCTGGGGTCTGGCTCCATCCTTGATCTCCTATGGGGGGCAACCTGTAGCCAGATTCTGGCCAATCTGTGCCCCAGGGCAGGGTGTGACTCCCTCCACCAGGCCTCTTATCTGAATCCAAGCTCAGTAAAAATAAAAACAGCCGCCCAACAAACTCCCCAGAAGCAGCCTGTATGCCTGCCTTCAGGGACCCACTCCCAGGGGACAGAGTGGGGGATCCTGGCCCTGTGTCATGTGGCAATAGCCACCTCACAGACTCCAATGCTTGAAGGAGTGGAGGGTCAGGATTCTTAGACACGTTGCTGGAATCCAAAGCCCCCAGCCGGGTACCTGGTAATCTTTTTCTGATTGCAAAACACCAGAAACAATGTCAACAGTGCAAAAAGCACCAGATAACACCTCAGGTGGTTCTCGGGGTTGGGGAAGAGCCCCCGCCACCCCAGCATGACAGGGAGCTGTGTGTTGTGTCAAAGTCACAGACTTCTGCCTCCTGCTCCCAGAGGAGGCTGAGAGGGGGCTGTCCTCCCAAGCCCAGTGTGTGAGAACAATGGAACGGAGAGGGGCCCCGAGCAGGCTCCCCCGTCTCCTGCTCTCCAGGAGGTGGATGATGCAATGGGCCGTCTGTGCCAACAGCTGCCTGTCGGTTTACTGTGCACGGGGCACACCTGGGCCCTAAACTGAAGGAAAGCGAGGCTTGGAGCACTGGTCCAGCAAAGCCCCGAGTCAGAGGGGTGAGCAACTCAAAGCCCAGGGATGGGCGCTTCTGTCCTGGCTCCAGCACTTCAAGGCCTCAGTTTTCCCACCTGTAAAATGGGGATACTGCCACTGCTGCAAGCCTGTGTCCTATGAGGCCAGCACGCATGCGGAGGTGGGCAGCAGAGCTGTGTGGGAAAGCAGAGCGTTTTTGTTTTCATACGGGATCCCCACATTCCACAAAGGCAGAATGGCTTGTGGTTTGTTGGTTTAAGACATCCAAGCCTAGCCTGGGCGGGCAGTGGGCAGGCAGGACAGTTCAGGAGTACGAGGGACACAGATTCCCGGAGGGGAGACCTGCAGCAGTACCCCCAGGCAGAAAGAAAGCTTTACTGGATTGTGCTGATGGAAAAGAAAAGCAGAAATTGAACTACTTAAAAAAAAAAAGAAAGAAAAAAACCAACCAGGAAGCCCACAGGAAAATGCTGGCGTCATCTAGAAGTGTACAGATGAGACTCTTCTGTATGATACAGACTCCTAACCAAGTTCTCTAAACCCTTGTCAATAAAACAAAGAGCCAGGGGTGGGGGGTGCCTGGGTGTCCTCAGCCAGCCTGGCTTTATCTTCCAGATTCTAGAAGACTTCAGTTGTGGGCTTGGTTCTTTTTAAATCATCTGCTTTTTGGAGCAGGAAGTATACACCCAGCCAGGCAGCCAGCCCCGTCCTGTCCAGCGGCCCTCAGGCACGGGGCTGAAGGCTATTTTCGTGTTCCTCTCAGTTCCCCATCTTTTTCTGCCTTAAAAAGAAAAAAAACACAACAAATCCCTCTCAGAGTTTCTACACACATCAGTTATTCAGATGCGATCCATTCTGAAATGCAGGGATGGAAGCCACCGCTTTTATAAATCATCTCCCTCCACTGCCTCTGTGTCCACTCCATCCGTCCTCTGAACGTGAACTGACAGTGGGGAATTCGGTCATACTTTGGCTTCAGTCGAGAAAGCAGGATCTCTCTCCTTCCTGGCTGCCTGGGGACACCCACTGGGGACACTGCCATCTTTGCTTGAGTGACTCTGAGTGATAATCTGAGACATCTGGGGAGATATTACACATCTCCAAGCTGTCCACTGGCGCCTCGACCCCCACATGTGCTCAGATGGCTCTGCTTCTGGCTGGGAGAGAGGCTCTGTCTTCCTCTGGCTCTTCCCGGCAGCTTCTTGGGCTACCTGCCACCACTGGCCCAACCCAGGTCCTCCCCAGGCCCCCTCAACTCCCTCGGCCCCACTGCAGGGACCAGCCAAGGCCCACATGGCAGAAGGCCTCAGAGATGGTTCAGCCAGTGACCAAGCGGCTCAGGAAGGGTTCTGGGGAAAAGCTGCAGTGTCTCTGCAAGGCCACTTTGTCCTCAGTTTGTGGCTTCACTTTAAGCCCCTGAGCATACACCATGGCTCTCAGCTGCAGCTTGGTGAAGGCCAATATCTCATGGGTGTGAGCAGGAGCAGTCATGAAGTGGTCCCAGCCTGCTGTGTCCCCGGCCAGGCCAGGGGGATTTCTGAGGGGCAGGAAGCTCTCACTTCCCTTCAGACCTCAGCATGAGATGTGAAGGAAGGCACTTGGCTCCTTTTCTGTTTGCCAGGTGGGGTGGCCAGCCCTGGCAGACAAGGTGGTGTGCTTTGGTCTCCTAGCTGCCTGCTCCCATCAGGCCTCCATGGAGGGCCAAGCTCCAGGTGTGGCCAGCAGGGGCAAAAGCCATCACTCAGAGTCCTCGAGGACAACCCCCCCCCCCCCCACCAATGCCATAGGCTAACCCACTAAGCAGGCCTGTCCCAAGTGCTTTCCTGGGAATCTTTGTCCCATTCAACCCAGCTATGGGACAGCCAGTCCTGCAGGGCCTGGGCAGACAGGAAGCCGCTGGACTACCAGCCCACTATACCCCAGCAGCAGCTTCCAGGGCTCGTCCCAATTGTCCCTGGTGCACACAGTAACAAGAGCAGCTGCTGCAGTGGTCTCCTGGGTATCTGGGGGAATCAGCATTACTATTTTATATGAAGCGGAGAGATGGGGGACCATGTGGGACCCTGCCTGTGAGGTGGGTGGATCACAGCTGCTGCCACCTTGAGGGCTTGTGGCCACGGAAGCATGTGGAACAAGGGCTGGGAATCAGGGCATCAGGGCATCAGCCCCAGCGGGGGAGGGTAGGCTCGGCATCATGCGCAAAGCGCATGCTACAGTTCACTTTTTTGGTGACCAGTGTCTCATGACATCCGTAAGCACCCGGCTGTCTGGGCTAGTGCTGTTCAAACCACAGGTCATGACATCAACCAAGTGGGGTGCAGCCATGAAGCGTGAACCACACAGATGGAAAAGGCACAGGAAGGGTGTCTGGGAATGGGGCCCAGGTATGCGCACGGGAATGAGGTTAGGGTGGGCAGACAGTTGACCAGGGCCTGTGCCCCCCTGTACTCCTGCCCCACGGGCACATCCTGGAGACCACAAAGTGCTCACGATATGGCTGGTTGGTGACAATCAAGCATCCCTTTGAGGAAACAGCAAGAAGTGTGTGTGTATAGGCAGGTGTCTGGGCTGGGCCCAGCGGCAGGGAACAAGCCCCGGGAGTGACACTCATTCTCTAAAGTTCACCAAGGCATCAGGCAGCAGATACAGTGGGACTTGTGGGCCCTTCTGCTGGCTGGAGAGAAGTCCCCGAGCACAGACTGGCTGCCTCTAGGGCACACAACGTACAGATGCCAGACAGACGCAGGACAAGCAGCCAACAGGTCTGGGCAGAGTTGCTCTATTCCCGTCCACAAGGACCAAGAGACGCCAAGGTGGGCGAGTAGCCTGCGGCCTGGGTGGCCAGGACTAGCACACCTGTGGTGTAGACAGCGTGGCTAGAGAGCGTTCTGCTGTCACCTCAGCTCAGAGGTGCCTCTGCTTGTCAGCCAGCTTCAGGATGGTCATTGTCACTGCAGGGACACAGATTGGGGTCTAGGCCCATGGCAGGGAAAGAAGGGGACAAGGGGGAGCTGAGACAACAGGATTCTCCTGCAAACCTGCTGGCAGCCCACCAGCCACCCTGCCCAGGAGTAATGTAGATGCCAGCACCCAGCAGGGGTGAGGCCTGCCCCACTGTCCTGAGACAACGCTGCCCTCTTCTGGCCCGTGCTGGAAGGACCACCAGCCAAGTCCTGCCTGTAGCTGGGCATTCCAGGCCTGGGGCATTCCTTGCACCCACACTCCAAAATGTTCTAAGATGGGGCCACAGGTACCACCCCCACCTGATGCAGAGGTGGGAGACATAGGAGGTGGCAGGTGAGGATGTCTGGGGAGAGCTGCATGGCGGCCCCACCCTGGTGCACTGCTTCCCAGAAGATTCCACCGTGGATGGTGCTCACTGGTGCCCACGGGACATGTGCCTCCCTCCATATGGGGGGTTCTGGTGTCCATTGCCAGGGCCAATTATGGAAGGATAGGGCAGTGTATATGGGCTCAATGACCAGCAGCAGGGGTGGTAGGTCCCGGCCACATGTGTGCGCATGTTCCCCTGCTCGGGATGAATTTACCAGGGAGGGGTCTTCTGGGCCCCCCTGCTTAGGGGGGCCTTTAGCCACCTAAGACACCATCCATCCTTGGTGAACACATGTTAAAAGCATTAATTGGCAAGCGTGCCACTCTCTTGCAGCCCTGTTCTAGGAAGGTCTGCCTACTCGCCTAAGGAGGAAAACAAGCCTACCTACTGGCTCCTCTGAAACAGAGACTCGGTGCTGAGGTTCCTGGTAAACCCCAAGGGCACAGCAAGGGAGGGCCTAACCCAGGGCGAGGGAAGGAGACCCTGGGACGTGAAGACACCCCACAGGGCCTCTCCTCACCCTGGGAGCCACACAGGGCGGGTGGGGCAGGACCTGGCCCAGAGGGCCCATGAAGCTTGGTGAGAGGAACAGCCCTGGAACCATGCTCTCTGCTCCTGGCTTGCAAGCTTGACCTGAAGCAAGAGCCAGAGAGGGCAACCAGGGCATCATGGCTATGACCGTTGCTAACAGCAGCCAAGGCCTAGCTCCAGGGAAGCTCCTGGCAGCACAGGGACAGAGAATGGGAGGGGGGCCTGGCCGACCTCCAGCCCTGCCTGGCACATGTGTTGCAGAGGACAATTTTGGGGTAGAAAACACAGGAGAGGAAAGCCACGCAACTAAGGACCTGTAGCTGCTGGACTGCTGGACAGTGGGGCCCACAATGCAGGAAGGATGAGGCACTGATCTGCTTGGCTCGGTGATTACGCTATCACTGCTGTTGTCATCTGCCAAGGGCCCATGCTGAGCTGAGCACTCAGGCCTGGCACTCTGCAGGTATGATCCCTGAATCTCAGAGCTGGGTGCCAAGTTACCCTCCATGACGGATGGAAAAAATGGAGGCTCTGAGGGGTAGCCACTCTGCTAGGGAGAGGGAAGAGAGTTAAACTGCACGGTCGCACAGCACAGCCTCGTTCAGTGTCCCCCCTGTGTGAACGTGTGTGCACGTGCGGTGCCCCTATCTGGGACTATGGAGAGAGGGATAGAAAAGGCAGTCGTCCCCCCCACCCCTTCTCCAGAACATCCTGACTGTTCTGGACCAGCTCTGACTCCCCAAACAACCCCATTATGTAAAGCTCAAGTATCTATGGGGCATTTTTACCCTGAAGCCAAAAGGACTGTGTTCCAAAGCTTGGAACACACGTGTAGCAGGGAGGTGCTCAGCTTCAGGAAAAAAATCCTGCATAAGGCTTATGTTTGGGTTTCGTACCTTATGATGAAGCATCGTGGCTTTTATGTTGGGATAAAAGTGTGATTTATTATTTACCGAACACAGTAGGCGCTCAGCAGATCAATTTCAATAAAACAATGGATTATAAATGCCGCCAGCAATCTGGCAGGAGCAGTAATCAACAAAACATGTTGTTCTAAATGCTGCATAATAAATTGACTATAATAAACTCATAATTATTCTACTGGCTACATTTCAAAGTTAGCACTAGAAAAATAAAATTGCCAATTTGGACTTGGCATTAACATCCGTGGGCTTCCTTGAATCACTCCCATCTCAACAGCTGCAGTACAGAGATGCAGGTGCCACGTGCTGCCCAGGAGGGACAAGGCCGTGGCATCTGGGCGGTGTTGAGGCCTGATGTGTGTGTGATGTGTCTGGGGACTGAACCCCACCCCTGCTAGGGTCCACCCCAGAAACACAGCAGGGGCCAGCCCTTTGTGGGGGTAAGGACTCCCTCTTGGCAGGTAAAGAGGGGAGTGGAGAAGCAGCCACTTCTTTAGGGTATGCTGAGCTCACAGAGGAGAAAAACTCATGGCCCTACACCTAGCCGGGGCTGCCCACAGGCCAGCAGACCTAACTGCTGCTGTAGCTAGATCTCTGCTTCCACCCTGGGCCTGGGTTCCTGTGTCCTATCCGGTTCCGCTCTCACCCTGCTCCCAGAATGGGCTGCAGGGTGAAAGAGCATTGACAAAGGCCTGGAGAGGCAGGCTCCCACGCATGCTTGCCCTGCTCTCCAGCTGAGCCAAGTCTGTTTGCCAATCTCTTCTCCAAGTCCCTTCTGGCTCCACACCTGGGCCTGTAACCCTCCTTGTGTCTCGGCTGCCCGCCCACGCACTGGGGTGAGGCACCTCGTGGGACCAGGGTTATGGGTTGGTAAGAATATCCACAGAGAGACCAGAGGGGAGGACTCTGTCAAAGTCACTGTATGCCCTTGCCCTTGGCCCCTAGTCCTCTCAGAGAGGGACTGAGCCCTCTCCGACCCAACCAGCCCTGGGCCCAGCCACTGCCCGACTAAGCCCACTGTCCAGAGGACAGTGGATGCTGGCCACGATTTGTGGGGCTCTGAAGCCTGGGGTGTGAACTCGATTCTATGAGGTCAGTGCGGCAGGCAGGTTGGGGAGATGGCCACTGGGGCCTGACTTGTGGTCAGGTAATTCTACCGGCCTGACTCTGGCCACTTTGCAAATCACTCTCTGTATGCCGCGACCTGCCGGCCAGGCTCCAGGGGAGAGGGCACAGCGGCTCAGCACTAGTGTGTCTCTGTCGCATCCCTTCTGCTGGTGATCTTGAGGTATCCGGGCTCTCTCCATTCATAGATGAGAAACTGAGGCTCAGAGGGGAAGCAAGGGACTTGGTTTCTTCCAGAAGGCTGAGCTAGCACATCCCATATACTGCCCATCCCGGGTGAGCAGAGAAACCATGGCCAGTCACGATGCCCGCATGCCTGAGGCAGGAAGACCCTGGGATGGAGGGGGTCCCAGTACCCACCGAGCCCTGACAGCCCAGTACTCAGAGTCTCTGGGCAGCTGCTGTCTCTGCATGCCTACTCCGGTCCCTCGCTGGGGGTGGGCGGGTGACTCTCGGGTGCAGGTTCCCATGGCTCCCCACTGCAGGGCTGAGTCCCGCCGGGGTGAGGCAGGGTCCAGCCCGTGAGCAGCCACTGTGGGAACTCTGGTTGGAGAAGCGAGGGCAGTGGAGTGGCCAAGAAGGGCTTCCGGGCACCACAGGGGCCTGAGGAAACTTGTGACATTGTGACATTGCCCAGAAGCAGAGCTCTGAGGGAGCCTGGTTCAGGTATGTGAGCAACAGATGAAAAGAAAGGGCTGGGACGTCCCTGTCTACTGGCCAGTAACCACACCAAAATGTCTAAAGGCCAAGACAGAGCCTGTGCGGTTTGTGGCCATGTCCCAGGGCCACAGCATCTGTGTGGCTCTTGGTGGCCCTACCTGGCCAGCATATGGGTGGTGCCGAGATGGGGTAAAGAGGGCTAAGTGCTGTGGCGGGGGCCAGGTCTACAGGGGCTCCCAGACCCCTCTCGAGCCCTGGAGTGGCCTTGCATGCTCTGCCCTACACATTGGGGGGACGGGGGGTGTCTATGTGCAGGACACAGGGTACCAGAGGGGTGGAGGCCACAGGACCTGGCCACATTAGCCTTGTTGGGGCCTCCATGAAGGACTGTGGGCTCAGTAAAGCAGACCTGGGGGTCAAACACCACCTGTGACCTCCTGAATAAATGGCCACTTGTGCCAAAGGGCCCTGTGGCTGAAGCTGGCAGGTTTTAGAATGTTGGGGGCTCCCTGGGGTCTTTCTGCACCAGACTGAGGGGCCCTACCCTTGTGGAGCTAAGACATGGACGTGAGTATGGTGTCCCTGAGTGGTGAGGGTAGCCTGGGCAGAGGATGGGGACAGTTCCGGTCCCCCTCAGAGAACCCACCACGCCTCGGCCCCACAGGAGACCACGAGGAGACCCTGTCCAGTATCCCTTTCTCACTGTTCCCCACGGGGCATAGGCTGCTGGCCTTGAAGAAAGCACCACACAGTGGACGACCTTGGCAGAGAAGTCTGGGCCAACAACAGGCCTGGGGACAGGGACTCAGCAGCCCCTGCTTGGCCCTGAGGTTGAGCTCAACCTCAGCCGGGCTGTTCACACACAGAGCCAGGCCAGCCAGCACGAGGGCTGACCCCACTCACCACATGTCTCCGTCCTGGATTGTCCGGTCATTGGGGGCCCCAGCATGTCCGTAGTGTAGCACAGCCGAGGTCTCGCCACTGCAAAGAACAGGGAAGGTGCTCACAGCCAACCCTTACCAGCAGGCCCTTGCCCCTGCCCACAGGCAGCACGGGCCACCCTCCAGCAGAGGCCCACAGCCTGAGGCGGGGCCAGGGAACATGGTGGCCCAGGCACCCCACAGCCACATAGCTGGCGGTGAGCCTCTTGGCCCACCTGCAGGGCTTCTGGCTGGGAGCACCACTTAGGCAGTGCCCGAGCTGGAGGTGTAGGAAGCACACCTAAGGAACAGAAGAAGGGCGCCCCAGCAAGGGGGCTAAGGACGGAAGGGCCTGGGGAAGCTCCCCTTTTTTGGCAGCTAAGGGGCGAGGAGCTTTTTTCTCTTTTTTAAGAGATGGGGTCTTGCTCTTACTCAGGCTGGTCTTGAAATCCTGGGCTCGAGGGATTCTCCTCCCTTGGCCCCTTATAATGCTGGATTATAGGTGTGAGCCACCACGCCAGGCCTAGGAGTGAGGGGCTTGATGGCAAGGCCCTCAGTGACTCAGCAGCCACCCTGGCATCCTGGCCCCCAGCAGCAAAGCAAGAAGCCAGTGCTCCCTGTGCCTCTGCTCCAGAGGGCTCCCCTAATGAGTGACACCTTAAAGAAAAAAAGGACTTTTATGTCTGTCCAAAGGGGGGGGGGGGAACCCCCACCTGGGTATAATATTTATGGCGCCATTCGAGAGTCTCCAGGAATCATAAAAGCAGAAATAATGATTTTTCTCTCTATCCACCAGAGAAGAACATTTCCAAGGACTGAGATGTTCACATGTATTATTCATCTGCCGAGGATGTGCGCATTAGCAGAGCTGCCCGCTCCTTCCTGGCTGGGCAGGTGCCAGCCCCGAGAGGCAGAGCCTGTGCAGGGAGTGGGAGACCAGGGCGTACCTACAGTCAGGACATGTGCCTAACAGGGCTGTGCACACCCAGCATGCACCATGATGCACACGGCCACAAAATGCCCTGTATCATAGTTCCTGGTACCTGTGAGCCTCCAAGCACACCCGGCCATGTGCAGAAGACACAGAACTGCACACACGTGCACGGAGATCCTACCCCACCTCAACACGCCATGTGCAGATGCACTGATAGTGACATGCACACCCACGGCCATGCTGGTCTCCACACGGCCACACTGACAGGTGCGTGCACACCCACACATAGATACACAACCACTGCCTCCTGCACCAGCATGGCCCCTTTCATCCTCTGCCCGCTGGGGACAGAAGGGAAGGGGTGGCAGGTGCCTCCTCTCTGGGGACTGAGGGGCTCCAGTCCCCACAGGCAGAGGCAACCTGGGCCCTGCCTCCGAGGGAAGTGTGACTTCCAGGCTGGGTTGCTAGGCACTGGCGTGGGAGTGCACGTCTAAGCTGGGTGGAAAGTGAAGGCCCACTTGCTAAGCACTGCCTGCCTGCCCACCCACCCCACCCTGCTCCGTGATCACACTCCTGCTTACCTGCCACAGATGCAGGTGTAGGAGCTGTGGCGCATGCCACCCCGGGAGTAGCAGTAGTGTTCGAAGAGGCTGCAGAAGAGACACACGTGAGAACGGGGCCACCAGGGCCACCAGGGCATGCACACACCCCCAGTGCCAGCCCACCAGCCCTATGAACCCCAGGTCTTAATCTGCTGCAGCTCCATGCAGGTCCGAGACAACACTCGCCCCCCCCCCCCCCCCCCCCGCGGGGGCCGCCCCCCACGGGAGGGACCCCCCCCCCCCGCCCCCCCCGGCCCTGTGTGGTGGG
>CAUYPK010080592.1:0-31298 GCA_963574355.1 Loris lydekkerianus
TTTAAGGGGAAGGGGGAAAAGGAGGGAAGGGAGGGGGGAAGTGGGTGGAAGGAGGGGGATTGGTGGGATTTCACCAGCGGGCACATCTTACAAGGGTATATGTGAAATTTGGTAGATGTGGAATGTAGATGTCTTGGCACAATAACTGGGAGAATGCCAGGAAGGCTGTGTTGACCAGTGGGATGAAAATGTGTCAAACAGTCTATGAAACAGGTGTGTGATGCCCCATGATCATATCAATGTACACAGCTATGATTTAATAAAATAAATAAATAAATAAATATAAATAAAAATAAAATGAACATTTTTTCATATGTCTGTAGGCCATGCACCTGTCTTCTTCAGAGAAGTTTCTATGAAAAAATGCTCATAATCCTTAATCATCAGAGAAATGCAAATCAAAATTACAATGAGATATCATCTAACTCCAGTAAGGTTAGCCCATATCACAAAATCCCAAGACCAGAGATGTTGGGATGGATGTGGAGAAAAGGGAACACTTCTACACTGCTGGTGGGAATGTAAATTAATACATTCCTTTTGGAAAGATGTTTTGAGAACACTTAGAGATCTAAAAATAGATCTGCCATTCAATCCTATAATTCCTCTACTGGGAATATACCCAGAAGACCAAAAATCACATTATAACAAAGATATTTGTACTAGAATGTTTATTGCAGCCCAATTCATAATTGCTAAGTCATGGAAGAAGCTCAAGTGCCCATCGACCCACGAATGGACTAGCAAATTGTGGTACATGTATATCACGGAAAATTACCTAGCCTTAAAGAAAGATGGAGACTTTACCTCTTTCTTGTTTACATGGATGGAGCTGGAACATATTGTTCTTAGCAAAGTTATCTCAAGAATGAAAGAAAAAGTATCCAATGTACTCAGCCCTACTATGAAGCTAATTTATAGCTTTCATATGAAGGCTATAGCCCAACTATAGCCCAAGAATATGGGGAAAGGGCCAAGGGAGAGGAAGGGAGGGAGGAGGTTAGGGTGGAGGGTGGGGAATGGATGAGGCCACACCTACAGGGCATCTTAGAATTTGTTAAAGGCAAAACTTACTAAATGCAGAATACAAATGCCTACATACAATAACTAAGAAAATGCCATGAAGGCTATGTTGAACAGTTTAATGATAATATTTCAGATTGTATATGAAACCAGCACATCGTACCCCTTGTTTGCACTAATGTACACAGCTATGTTTTAACAATTATATATATATATAAAGAAACAAGGTCATAGGCTTGGCACCTGTAGCTCAAGTGGCTAAGGTACCAGCCACATACACCACAGCTGTTGGGTCTGAATCCAACCCAGACCTGCTAAACATCAATGACAACTACAACCAAAAAAAAATAGCTGGGCGCTGTGGTGGGCACTTGTAGTCCCAGCTACTTGGCAGGGTGAAGCATGAGAATTGTTTAAGCCCAGGAGTTGGAGGTTGCTGTGGGTGACAGCTTGAGGGTCTGTCTCAAAAACAAAAACAAACAGCAACAACAACAACAACAACAAGAACAACAACAAAAAACCCAAAACAAGCTCATACAAAAAATTTAAATAGGAGATAGGAGAAATTTCAAAAAGGAATATTAAAGGTTAATACTCACCTAATGTTGCATCAATGCTAAGTTAATTGGAAGGTTACACTTACATTGATCTTCTAACTAAATCAATAATAACCTTTCTGTTGCAATAATTAATCTAGTATATCAGGGGTCCCTGACCTTTTTGGCTCCATTGATCCATTTCTGGGAAGACTATTTTCCACAGATGCGGGTAAGGGGTGCATTAGATTCTCATAAGGAATGCACAACCTAGATCCCTCACATGTGCAATCACAGCAGTCTTCACATTCCTGTGAGAATCTAATGCTGCTGCTGCTGCTGCTGTGACAGGAAGCAGAGCTCAGGTGGTGATACAAGTGATGGAGAATGACTGTAAATACAGACAAAGCTTCATTTGCTTGCCTATCATTCATCTCCTACTGTGCAGCCTGGTTCCTAACAGGCCACAGATCAGTACCAGTCCATGGCCCAGGGTGTAGGGACTGCAGCACTATATTGCTTAATAATAATTTCATTGGCATACTGCCTTCCTTGTATTACATTATTCTCACTTTATCCTTTATAATTGTTCCAAAAGTCTAGCAACAGGAGCCTAATACTTTCCCAATGAATGATGGTGCCTGGCCTTTCTCTGAATACTTAATTGTGTCTACTTTCATTTCCATTGTCATCACCTTTGTGCTATAGCCTCACCTGGACTTGCAGTGGATGTTAGCTTTAGAGGCATGGTCATAAGATTAAATACAGACTTTAAAAAATCAAATAAAAAAGTGAAGATGAAAGTCATGCTGTACATAAATAATTGTACAAACAATAAGACTAGCTGCTAGTGTACAGATGCTGTGCCAATTAACCACTTACGCCAAGCATGTTTATTTATGTGTATGGAATAAACTAGTTCCCATATTATTACTGTAACTACTTAATTAGAAACTATCCTCATGGGAAGCCTTGGAATTCTATTTGTAAGTAAGGAACACGGTAAATTGAGTCATTGGGTCATCAGTAATGCAGGAACTGCCTATACATATAAACGATTACCTTCGATGTAAATGGTTCAAATGTACCAATTAAAACACAAATAGTGCCAGAACAATTAATTTACTAAATGTAGAATATAAATGTCTTAATACAATAACTAAGAAAATGCCATGAAGGATATGTTAACCAGCTTGAAGAAAATATTTCAAATTGTATATAAAACCAGCACATTGTACTCCATGATTGCATGAATGTACACAACTATGATTTAATTTTAAAAAAAAAGTTAAAAAAAAATAGCCATGAGCTATTAATTTTCACATCTTATATAAAAGTTAACTCAAAATGGATCATAGGCTTAAATATAAAAGTAAAATTGTAAAACTTCTTTTAAAATATAAGAAAATCTTTGGGACCAAGGGCTAGGCACAGACATTTTGGACTTGACACCAAAACTATGATCCATAAGAGGAAAAAAAAAAAAAAAAACTGACAAATTGAACATCATCACCATTATAGACTTGTGATCAGAAAAAACCCAAAAATCTATAAGCCTATGTGAACAGAACAAAAAGACAAGTTTACAGACTGGAAGAAAATATTTTTACACCACATACTTGAAAAAGGACTTATACCTAGAATATACAAAAAACTCCCCCCAAAAGACATGAAGAAACATTTAACCAAAGAGGATATAGAGATGGCAGATAACTACATGAAAAGATGTCCAATATCTTTGGGGAAATTAAAATTAAACCATAATGATGTATCATTACATACCTATACAAATGGCTAATATTAAAAATAGTGAGATTACTAAATGCTGGCAATAATGTGGCAAAACAGGATCACTCATATGTTGCTGGTTGGGATATAAAATAGTAAAGCCACTCTTGGCAGTTTTTTGGGGAAAAAAACCTGAACATTCAATTACCATATGACCCAGTAACTGTACCATTGGGCATTCATCACAGAAAAACGAAAACTTATGTTCACACAAAAACCTGTAGACACAGCAGCTTTGCTTATAGTTGTCAATAACTAGAATCAGCTCTGATTTCCTTCAACAGGTGACTGATTAAACAAACTGTGGCTCATCCATACCATGGAATACTTACTATTCAGCAATAAAATGGAACACAATATTAATATATACAAAAACTTGCATAGATCTCAAGGGGACTATGCTGAGTAAAAAAAAAAAAGTAAATCCCCAAAGTTTATAAACTGTATGATTCCATTTATATGACATTTTAGACATGGCAAAACTTTAGAAACAGAAGATTGGTGGTTTCCAAGGGTTAGAGATGGATTAAAGGAAGGATGCACAAGAGAAAGTTGAGTGTGTTTATAAAAGGACAACACATGGAATCCTTTTGGTATTAGAACTGTTCTTCATCTTGACTGTGGTAGTGGATACATAAGCCTACACAGATGATAAAACTGTATAGAACACAACACATGTATATATACACACACGAGTACAAGTCAATGTGGAGAAATATAAGATGGGTAGGTAGACTGTATCAATGTCAATATTCTGCTTATGATATTTTATTAATACTATAGTTTTATAAATGTGTAAAAGGGAGCTATTCTTTCTTATAATTTCATGTAAATCTACAATTGTCTTATTCATAACTTCAATTAAAATGCTGAAGACATAATCAGGCTTGGTGGAGCATGCTTGTCTTCCCCCCAGTTTACTTAGGCGGCTGAGGCAGGGGAAACATTTGAGACCAGGCCAGCCAGGGCTGGGCAACACAGTGAGACTCTGTCTCCAAAAAAGAAAAACCCAAAAATTCAAAAAAATGCTAAGCATATTTTTAAAAATGAGAAAGGAGTCAACATTTGGAGCTGGTACGAGTTCATTAAGAAAAAAAGTTACCCTGCCTCTCTTTCTTCCTTTCCCTTTGATATAAAAATTATCAGGTTAATGCTATACTTGTTTTTAGATCCTGAGTCTAGGAAAGTATTTGATGGTATCTCACAATAGCTTTGTAGAAAGAATCAAAATTAATGTGTACATTAAAGCTGAGAGAACTGATAACCATTTTAAAGACCATATTCTGAATACTGATCTACAGATTAAATGTCAATCAATGTTCCCTGGCCAAATGCTAAAAGTCCCCTTCCTCTTAAAGATTTCCATTTATGGCTCAAAAAGCAAATAGAAAGCATGTTCTTGATTGGATCTGCACATGGCCTGAAGCACAGAAGGGTAGCTGATATCTGAATGGTCAGAATTAGGAAATAACAAACTACATTGGCTGTTCTACAACACAATGAAATCTGATACAAACAAATGAAAGCTCTTCACAAAGGTCCAAAATCACAATTGAATAAACACTTGAAGGGATTTTTAAATTGACACAAATCTCAGTGAATCATTATGAGCTCAGGCTTCATTTCTTACTACTGCTTTTTTTTTTTTTGGCCAGGGCCGGGTTTGAACCCACCACCTCCAGTATATGGGGGCACCGCCCCTTACTACTGTTTCTTTACATTGACAACTTTGCTGTTCCTCAAATACAAACACACTATGCACGTTTAGACTCAGCATCTTTTCACATGCTGTTTTCTCTACCTTGTTCGTTCTTCTGATAATCTCCATTGCTTTCTTCTTCATTTCCTCTAGGTCTCTCTTTATAAAAGAGAGGCCTTTCCTGACCAAATAAATGAAACATCAACTCCCACTGATTACCATAGCCACTCTTATACTCCTTTTATTCCTCTACTTTTCTTCTTTATTTACTTCCTGACTTATTCTATATCTATTGCTTGTCAATTTGTTGTCTGGCTCCCACCCCCACTACCACTAGCAGGGAACAGGAACTTTGTTCTTTTCCTAACCAGAGGCAGACAAGGTTTTTTTGTTCTTTTCCTAACGAGAGGCAGACAAGGTTTTTTGGATTTAAAATAAATACAAATTGTAAAGAACTGCAATCTATCTACCTTAGGGCAGTAAACTAATTGAAGGCCTAACTTTGCAGTATACTTTTATAACAAATAGCTGAGGTTCAGCTAATTACAGCAGCCTAGCTTAAGTCAATTACAAGTAGCTAACTGATCAGACCCTGTTCAAATGAGGCAAATGTAGAGCTGTGAGCAATCAAGCTGTCTCTGTACCTCACTTCCATTATCTGTCTATAAATGCTGCCTGACCACATGGCAGGCTAGAATTCTTATCAACCTGCTTTGAGGGCTGTCCTATTTGTGAATCATTCTATGTTCAATTAAACTCTGCTAAATATAATTTTTCTAAAGTTTTCCTTTGTAATAAATTGGCATCATAAGTGGAATCCAAAGTATAGCTACAGCAACACCTGCTCTACCAGGAGCACCAAGTGGCCCATGGTGCCCATTAATCTCTTGTAGCAACTGGGGTTGTAGGACAGTTCTATCTTAGATTCTTAGCTCCACAAATTTGTGTTTTGAGCTCTCTGAATTTATTTGAGCATTTCTGATCAGGTCATAACAAAAACAGGACTGGGTCCTGTATGGAGGTCTTAAGTACCTAAGAGGGTCAGACAGAAACTGAATTGGGTTCAGTAGGTTACTAGAATGTTATTAGAATATGGAGAATCTGGCTTGATGCCTGTAGCTCAAAGCAGCTACGGCGCCAACCACATACACCACAGCTGGCAGGTTTGAATCTGGCCCGGGCCTGCCAAACAATCAAAACTACAACCAAAAAATAGCCAGGCATTGTGGCGGGCGCCTGTAGTCCAAGTTACTCAGGAGGCTGAGGCAAGAGAATCGTGTAAGCCCAAGAGCTATAGGTTGCTGTGAGCTGTGATGCCACAGCACTCTACCCAGGATGATAGTTTGAGGCTCTGCCTCAAAAAAAATCCAAAAAACAAAACACATAATAATAATAATAAATAAAGCCTATTTAAATAAAGAATGTGGAGAATCATAGGTTGATCTAGATCCAAGGAGTCTAAAACTCCTCCATCTGAAACTCTAGCCAATTTCATGAATAAGAACTATGGATATAGAAGTTGTGTGTCTCTAGAGAAATGGCTGTACCTTACCAAAAATCATTTAGAGTTACAGTGGCCACAGTAGGGAAACTCTTCACAAAAGGCAAGCAAGTACATGTCTTTACAGCTACAGCAGCTACAGTGACCAAGAGGATTTCCTTGTACATATATGGGTCATGATGAAAGTTTTAAGATACACAAAAAACAAGAAATGTAAAAGCCATGTGAATGGAAACAAATGAAGCCCTCCCAGCAACACTAATAAGCTGAGCAAGTTGAAACTTGCATGGGTGAATCAGAAAGGACACTGTTCAGACAGGACACTGTCGACTGTGTTGCTTGGAAATGAAATAATAGACCATAACACAGTCTGTCTCAAACCATAATAACCTACATATTTTAAACCAAATCCAAAGGGTCCCAAACTAAAGGATTCTGTGCCCCAAGATGTCTGCCTTTATTATAAATAGCCAGGACACTGGAAAACAAAGTGTCACTTTGTATACCAGCCATAAGATGAACCCACTGTCTTTGTCCTATTACTGTTTCTCCACTAGAGGAAACACCCAAAGACTTCACTCCCTGGATAATAATCAACCAAACACTCAGGGAGAAAAAATATTATTTCTGTGGTAGGAGTTTCAAATCAATTCTAAAAGTTTCCGGTGTCTGAACCTGTCTAAATGATACTTGGACCATTTTCAGTAAAAACATTTATAAGAGTTAGTCCTCTCTGTTTTTTTCTACTTGATCTTGCTTCCCCCATGAGACTTCTCAGTTGACTGAAACCTCTCTTCTCAACCCCCCACTGACTATATGTTCTGCTAACTCTGTCCACTTCTTTCTTCTTGTCATGATTTTTGATGAGAGAAAATATTTCACATTGACTGACAACTCTGACTGCACTTTCTATCAGACCCTCAGATCAATGTGGTCTGCTTCTTTAATCACCTTAATGTCTCAGTCAAAATCTTAAACTCAGATCAATAGTGGAGGATGCTTTGTCTGCCCTATTTGTTAATGGGCTCCATTCTGAACTCAATTATATAGTTAAAAAACACAAGCTGCGTTGGGAAGCTAAATATTTTTAGTTATTTTGACACTTTTTCTGTCGAAAAAATTTATATCTATAAAGGAAATCTCTATTTGTAAAGGTGTCTCCCTCTCTGCATCTAGAAGAGAGGCAAGATTAAGTCATTAGGAACTCTTACAGTAGAGAAGGCTTTGGCTTAAGTTTACATAACGTCCCTTACCTTTGTTAAAGGTAACTTTTCTAGCCATCTTGGTTTAACTGGACCTTAACCTATATCCCCCTGTCATGGTTTGAGCAAATAATGTTAATTAGGTCTGAAGTTTAAGTTCTGTGCCTTTGAGATATACATTTTTTATCTTTTTTTTACTCAAGAGCCATCCCTTCAGAAATGTAAACTTGGGGTAGAAAAATTTTAGATGATTATCAAAAATAGGATGAATAAAATGAAAAGTTATGGGATTGAAACAACGGTTGGATGGATCTGAGGGCCTCAGTGCAAATCCCCAAACAATACAGGACACAAAAGCAGTCCACGCTATCTACTTCAGTTTGGAGAAGTTTAAATAAAAGCCAAAAGGCAGAAATTATAATAAGTAGCCTAGCTAACAATTGCTTCAGACAACAAAGAGGCAGGCTGATCAAAAATAAATACATAAATAGGGTGGTGCCTGTGGCTCAAAGGAGTAGGGCACTGCCCCATATACGGGAGGTGGTGGGTTCAAACCCAACCAGTGTGATATAAATGTGTCAACCGGTCTGTGAAACTAGTGTATGATGCCCCATGATCATACCAATGTACATACTATGATTTAATAAAAAAAAACAAATGCACAGTTCATAACAATTTAATTCATATGTTTAAGCTCTGTGTACTTTTCTGCATGTGCATTATATTTCACAATAAAATATACAAATATTAAACATGTTAAAAAAAAAAAAAAAAAAAAAAAACCCAGCCCTGGCCAAAAACTCCAAACAAAAAAAAAAAAAAATAAATGGTATGGATCCTTTGACTCAACCCCACTGCCGAAATGGGTAAAATGGTCAGAGAGTGAAGAAAAGGAGAAATCCTCAGAGTAAATGGTTTGGGGGAAAGATGAATGGGACCTTGGAAGAATAGATAGTGGCATATAACAAGGTTTGTCTGACTGTGGTAGACTTCAGCTCTCCTCTCCTGTGATAACAGTTAATCTTCAGAGGATTGATGACAATCAAATTTCTTTCATAATATCAATATTTAGGTAGATGGAGAAGAACTCAGAAAACCCCTGCATTTTGCTGTTTTTCAAATGCTGTTAGCTCAAAGTAATCAATATACTAAAAATATGTATACCAATATAAATTTTTCCTGAAGCGTTTCAATGGCTAGTTTTGTTCAGTGAGCAATTCAAACATAATTGTCAAGAATGAGTACCTTAGGTGAATGCAAATGAGATAGAAGTTTAAATTAACTTGTCATAGTTTCAAAAATCTTTTTCAGTAACTTAAACTAAGAACAGTAGTCTCCTCTTATCTATGGGAGATATGTTCCAAGACAGACCAGTAAATGCCTGAAACCACAGGTAGTACTGAACTCTCTACAGGGTGGCCACAAAGTTTGTGTGCAATTTTAAATTGCACACTATTTTAAATTGCACATGAACTTTATGGCCACCCTGTATATACTATGTTTTTTCCTATACATACACATCTATGATAAAGTTTAATCGATAAATTAGGCACATTAAGAGATTAAAAACAATAATTAATAACAAAAATAGAACAATTATAACAATACATTGGAAAAGTTATGTGGATGTGGTCTCACCCTTTCTCTCTCTCTGGCGCTCTCTCTCTCTCTCTCTCTCTCTCTCACACACACACACACAATATCAGACAATCAGTTAACTAAAACCATGGAAAAGGGGGAACTATTATAATAATCATGCAATGTCTCAGTCATTTCTAAGTAAAATACTGAAGTTAAAATACTAAATACTAAGTTAAAATACTGAAACATTAATTGAAAAATGTAAGCTTAAAGTATATTTACTTTGGCATCTTGTTTTTATATAGTATAGAGAAGCTTTTTTGGGATAAACATGAAGAAACTATTGTATGAGGAAGTACATGTTTCTAGGAATTATGAAATATGTGTCAACTTTTATAACAGTTCAACATTGCTTTTCTTCCTGAGTTTTCACTAGAAATTAAAGTTATGAAGAATTAAAAATGATAACAATATATGGTAATTAAACTAAAAATAATAAGGGAAATAACTGTCTGTGAGGAAAGTAAGATATGTTTTCTATAAGGTATGAAAGAAGAAAAAAAAGAATAATTCTTGTCCTGAACTATAATAACTGCTCCAAAACGAGAAAGGGATAGTATAAGACAAAGGATATAAGACTGTCGTAGAAGGTTTATGAAAGATGAATCTTGTGCAAGAAATTTTACATGGGGTCAAGCTGGCTAAGATTAGAAGATAATTATTTGTAAGTTTTTCTAAAAATTGAGTCTTATTGTTAAAAGTACATTGATGCAAAAATAGAATTTATCCCCCTGTATTAAAACAATAAAGTTTTCTTAGAGTATTGATCTGTTCTCAATAAGAAATTAATTGTAAGAGTTTTTTCTTTACTTTTTAGGTAATTGGCCTAGGAAACAAAGATTGTATTTTATAAAGATGCACTTGCACTTCATATTGTCTTTATTAAGTTTTTGATTACTTAAGAAAACTAAGTCCTCTATATTAAAGAGCTAAGGTTTTGTTCTACAACTATGTAACTTTCTACGTTAGCCTTTCAAAGTCTTTTCACTATCACTGTTTAAATGAATATTATTTCATAGTGACTTGTCATCATGTTTTGATCAAGTGTTTTAAACCTTTTACATTTTTGACAAACTTCCAAAAATCAAACTCTAAATAAAGTCTTTTCCTTGATCTCAAATTAACTTTGGGATTTTCTAGACAGGCCCTTGGAACATCCCAAAAGTATACCTCTTTTATAAAAAGAGAGATATTAAAGTAACTGGTTTTATTTAATACATTAATTTATAGGGAAACCATTATCAAATAATAAGTAATGCTAAACATTCCTTGAGTTATATATGCATGGATGTATTATTAATATGTTTCAGAAACTATATAAAAAATCATGGAAATATGGTCCTAGTGTAATGCTATCAGTCACAATTCTGGTTATCACCTGAAAATATTATATGCAGCAGAAATGATTGGGCTTCCTTATAAACTCCATCATCATTGTAATGAACTCTCATATTTTTAACCATGGTCATTTAAGTCTTGTCATTCACAGATGGTTAATTATTTACTCTGGTACTTTCCTGAGCAACTATAAACATAAAGTGTTTTGTCTTCAAGTAGATAAGTGGAAATGACTCTGACAAGTACAAGTTTCTGCTAACTTTAAGGTCATATCACTGGACTGGGTAAGAACTTTCAGGACTCTAAAGGAAAAGCTGCTTGGCTTTATAAAACTGTTAACCTGATATTAAACAGAACAAAAATTAATTAAATACCAAGGAAATGATCTGATAGATTTTCATGCAAAGTCAGGCAGTAATGAAATTAAGATATACAATTTAAATGATCACCTTAAGATTGATCCAACTCAAAATTCCTATGATAATCTATTTAATAAACAGTGTAATGTACCTGAATTGGAGAAACAAAACTGATATTTAGGTCATTAAATATGAAATGTTTGATTTCAAATCAAAAGTTTTGTTTATTATATCTAAAAGAAGCAGTACAATTAATGAAAATAGGCAACTAAACTATTGACACAATTTTGCCTTCTTAATGGTAGCTTGTTTATGCCAGCCCAAAGAAGCCTAGAGAATGAGTGGCAATGAAATCACAAAAGGCATTTTCTACAGCTTGTTGAGAATTGAATACTTTTCCTAGCAAGAAGTGGTCCAAATCCTAGATAAAGTGGCGGACAGTTTCCAAGTCCTGCTTTTGTAGCTTAAGGAGTATTTTTTTTGTACAACACTTGGTTGACACCTTCTATAATTGATTGGCCAGTTTTCATGAAGTTGTAGTAGATAATACCAGTGTTGAACCACCAGACACCATTAGCTTTTTTGGATGAGTATTCAGTTTTGGACTGTGTTTCAGCTCTTCATCTTCATCCAACCATTGTGCAAAATGCTTGCGATTGCCAACTAGAATTCATTTTTCATCACACATAACAATATGGTTTAGAAATAGTTTACTTTTATGTTCTGACAGCAAAGAAAGATAACCTTTGAGGTGATGTCTCTTCTGATGCTCATTTAATTCATGCAGAATACAGCTATCCAGCTTCTTTACATTGGTGACTTATTTCAAATGGCCCAACATCAAACCACGCTGCTAATTCACATGAATTGGGATGGATTTCCTTCCTATACAGCTTTCATCTCATAGTTATCCACCTTGGTCTTGGATTGTCCATGTGGCTCATTTTCAAGATTAAAATCATCAGAACAAACTTCTCAAACCATCAATGTACTATGTGTGATTTAATCACATCCATTGATATATTGAGCTGTCTTGAGCTTTTCTAGTTCCACAACAGGACTCATATTTGAAAAAAAAAAAAAAATGAATAGCTAACTTAGCCAGGGTTTCACAAAAAAGTTGTTCCAAAAAAATTGAAAGATAATCACAAGCCAAAATGAAAAAATGAGCATGTACCTTCATGATAAAAATAAACCAAGAACTATCGAAGTGAAACGTCAGAGCAGCTCAACGCCCATAGCTCAGTGGTTAGGGCACTGACCACATACACTTGGGCTGGCGGGTTTGAACCTGGCCCACGCCTGCTACAACAACAATGACAACAACAACAAATAGCCTGGTGTTGTGGCAGGTGCCTGTAGTCCCAGCTACTTGGGAGGCTGAGGCAAGAGAATTGCTTAAGCCTAAAAGAGGTTGCTATGAGCTGTGATGCTACATCACTCTACTGAGGGCAACATAATAAGACTCTGCCTCAAAAAAAAAAAAAAAAAAAAAAAAAGTGAAATGTCAGAACTAACAACTGGCAAACATAGTACCTAAGGAAATTGGACATTTCAGCCTTAATAACCTGATGAAAATTCAATGTTAAGCATGAAATGATAGAGGGCCCAGAAAGTTGCTTGGTCTTTCTTAGGTCCTTAAAGCTTCCATTATTAATAATTCTATGCTCCATAATATCATGGAGTAGATAAAATGATATAAATTCTGAAAAAAATATTTATATGTTGTCTATTCTAAAATTGCTAAAATGATTTATAGCCAATATTTGGTTTGTCAAATCCATAATTGTGGGAAGATAATCAAAACATTAGGTGGTACGCTACTGCAACCTGATAGGCTATTTGAACATTTACCGAGGTATTTCATCCAATTGTCACCTTTAATAGGATATGAATATGTTCTTATAATGGTCTATGTTCTCTAGTTGGATAGGAGCTTTCTGTGTAGGAAGGTAAATACTGTAACAGTAGCTAAAAGGTTATTCAAAAATGTGTTTCCTTTATGGGGCATTCCTAGAGAAATCTCTAGAAATAGAGGTACTATGTTTCTGACAGATTATAAAGCAGTTAAATAAGCTTTCGTGAACACAATAGCATTATCATAGTCCTTATCTTCCTCAGTCTTATGAAAAGCTGAAACAGACAAATGATATCTTAAAGTTAAGTTAACTGAATCAACTAGATTGCCATCAAGGCTAAAGAGTTTACTAGTGGCCATGACAGCAATCGGATTCATCCCCAGTAGAAAATGTAAGTTTACCCTTTATAAAAATAGTCATTGGAAGGTGTTTTCCCCTAATAATAGCCGCTCCTGCCCTCCTAAACTCTATTACAACTAAATGCTGCAAGACTTTAGTGCATTATGCCAAAGTATATTTTCACCCGGTGAAGAAAGCTCTTCATGTATTGACTGAGATCAATCCAACCCTTCATGGTCTAAAACCCAGAGATTGGGTTTTCTGAAAATGATATAAGAGAAAAACTGCTCTTGAATTCTGTTGGAAAGGATAAGAACAACTTCTAGTCTGCAACAAAACTTTAGGGTCTTGAGTTTTGGATCCATGTCTCATGATTCAATAGGGCCCCTATAAAATCTTGGAATCACACACTCATTGAAGATCTTAGGGTGAAGTTAACCAAGGAAGTTTCTCCCCAGAAGCAGACAGTATCCTAGACATAGACAGCTTTCCTAAGATTGTGGATCAAGATTTCTCTTCCATCATGAAAGTCTTATCTTTCTCCCCTTTCCCCCTATTTCCTGCTGTCCTAATCCCTTCCCTTTCCTTACAGAAAAATCCATGGGACCATAATCTGTGGATGGCTTTAGCCAAGGATTATGCTCTAGTAAAAAAATCAGAGTAACCAGGTTTACAAAAATAAGCTACTTTCCACTAGCAGAATTCCAGTGGGGATCCTAGGAGCTCACTCTTGGTGCCTGTGCAATACCAGTAGTATGGAATTTGAAATTATTCTGTAAATTGTGGGAAAATGTGAACATTGTGGCCAACCAGACCCCCCAGGGGTTTGGGAGGTAGAAGTCATCCTCAAATTTGGCTCAGAATAAACTTCTTTATTAAAAAAAAAAAAAAAAAGGTGGATGTGCACATATGGAAGTAAATCTCAATGAAAGTTCGCTAGGGAGAGAGGGAAGGAGAGTCTGAGTTAATTCATACCAAGTGAGTATAGCACACACTATCTGGGTGAAGGGCACACTTGTAACTTTGACTCAATCTGCACAAAAATAAAGTATGCAGACAAAACATGTGTACCCCCTACTATTCTGAAACTTTTTTTAAAAGTGGATGATAACATAAGTGTTCTACAAAAATAATTCATGGGAAGTAAAACACATCGGAAATCAAGCAGGGAGGAGGGTGAAGGGGAGGGGACAAAAACCTATCTAACAGGTACAACGAACACACACTATTTGGGTGATAAGCACACTTATAACCATGATTCAAGCATTATAAAAGTGACCCATGTAACAAAAACATTGTACTCCTTTAACATTCTAAATATTTTTCTTTACATATATTTTTTTTTACATTTTTCTTTTCATTTTATAAAAGAAAGAAGAAAAATGTAAACAAGCCCACAATTAATGGAACATCATGCAGCTTTAGATGACCTTTCTGATCATGTTGGAGAGTTGTATATCATAGTCAACAAAACTGAATGTTGTACTTCTCACCCCTGATTTTGCTACTATAGAAAACTTAAGTAATTGGTTGCTATTTTACTGATCACTGTTTCTGTATACACTCCCACCAAATATATTAAAGAAATTTATCAAGGGAAAGGAACAAATGATGTGTTTATGGGAGCACCTAACAGTTGCTTTTCAGGCATCTTAAGTGGTAGGTGGCAATCTTCGCTTTTCTAATATTTTCTAACCTTCGTGTACTTTTAGGGGGCCTCCAGGATCCTCTTCCATCCAGAGACCAAATAAGTCCATTTACAGTGGTAACAGAGTGATGTCGATGCCCAAGGTTTTATCCAATTTCTCAGAAGTTGTTTGACCAAAAAGAGGGAATTGTTAAATTAAAATAAATTTTGCCTGAGGATGCCATTATTCTTGAGTCCTTACATAACAAACTACAACCTAACTTCATAGGTAAACTAACTGAAAACCTAACTTTGCAGCATACTTCTGTAAGAAGTAACTGAGTCTCAGCCAATCACAGCAGCCAAGCTTCAGTTAATCATAGGAAGCCAACTGATCAGACCAGCTTCAAATAAGTCAAATGCAAAGCTATAAGCAACCAAGCTGTCTCTGTACCTAATTTCCATTTTCTGTCTATGAATGTTGCCTGACCACATTATAGGCTGGAGTTCTTTGAACTTGTTCTGGTTTTGAGGGCTGTCCAATTTGTGAATCATTCTTTGCTCAATTAAACTCTGCTAAATTTAAGTTTTTTAAATTTTCCACTCAGATTTCATTCTTTTCTTCTTACTCTACCAAAGAAAGATAAGAATCACCAACAATGGTAAATGGTAGTTGCAGTGAATCAACACCAAAAGCGGGCTTCACATTCAGGAGAGAACACTGTGCTTCCTCCTCATGGTTTTTAGTTCTTTACACATTCCAAGAAACTCTTCTAGTAACCAAATATAGAAATAATCCCTAAAAGTATAGTCTTTAAATTTGTCTAAAGCTTTTCTTTTAACAGCTGGAAGGTACTAAAAAATTGTATAATAATGTAAAAATGCAAATATCACCTAAAACTATGAAAACAGATATATGATATATATGTAGATATACACATGCACACACGTGCACACATGTGTACACACACATACACAAAAAAATGTGATCATGAGGGCTGGTGAGACCACACCTAATTTTTTCCCCCATTTTAACAAGAAAATAAGAAACAAATGTCTTCTTCCATTCTCAAAGCCTTGCTTAGAAAGCATGTGCTATGATCTTCCTCTATTATAGCCTTTTCACCTTGTTTTGTAGTGTCTATTTCCTTGTCTTTATCTCACACTGAATGTTAAGTTCAATGAAGTCAGAGACTATATTTGTCTCTTTCACTGTTATATCCCTAAATGCTGTGTAGTGTCTAACATCAAGAAGCCATTCAGGAAATATTTGTTTAATGAAGGATAAGCTAGTAAACATCCAAATAAGAGTAGCCTAGATAATTAAGAGATTTAATACCATGTTTTTTGCAGACACATTCAAAGATGTGGTCAGTGCTTTCAAGGAGCTTGCAATTCAGAAGACGTATAAAAATATAACTAAAAAATCATGACTACAATACAGTGTGAAAAGTGCAACAAAGTAACAAAGGAATAGTAGAAAGAATACCTTTAGCCTGGGGTAGGGGATTGGAGACAACTCAGGGGAAACAGAGTGAGCTGTTTCCCATATGAATGACTATCAAATGAAAGAGAGTTTATGACTGCAGTTGTAAATAAGAAAAACTTTAGTACAACTAGATTAATCTACAAGTGACATTAGCTATCTCCAGTGAAGGTAAGTTCTCCATTACTGACACCTTTCAAAGCTAGGCTGATGCCAATTCAGTAGTGCTATTGTAGAGGTGATTCACAAAGGAGATGAGGAAGACTTGAGATGGATGACCTTTATGTCCATTCCAATCCAGAGGTACTGTGATACTTCTAGTTTCTGCTTTAGAGAGAGGGAGGAAAATCAATATTTTCAAATAAGAATTTTATGTGAAGGCTCGGTGCCTGTGGCTCAAATGGCTAAGGCGCCAGCCACATACGCCTGAGCTCGCGGGTTCGAATCCAGCCTGGGCCTGCCAAACAACAATGACAGCTGCAACCAAAAAATAGCTAGGCGTTGTGGTGGGCACCTGTAGTCCCAGCTACTTGGGGGGCGGAGGCAGGAGAATCACTTGAGCCTAGGAGTTGGAGGTTGCTGTGAGCTGTGATGCCATGGCACCTTACCTAGGGTGACAACTTGAGGTTCTGTCTCAAAAAAAAAAAAAAAATTATGTGACATAGACATATATCTGCCTATCTTTGTCTTAAGGATCAATACTTAATAGAAACTATACCTTTCTATGTAGTATATGTTACACTTTAATCTCATACTGAAATTACTTGTTTTGTGACAGTTTAAAACATTGCTATCTACCACAATATATACAAGATAAAACAAATTGATTCTTTGAAGTGACATCTGTATTGTGGTAGAGTTAATGACAAACTTCTCAATTTTTCTAGACAGGCCTATGAAGAGGTTCCTCCATTCCCCATTGAAATCAGCCATATTAGAGGTAGGGCTTGTATCCTCAGATGCCTTCACAAAAGTATGCATTCTTCCATTTCTTATTTCCACCCTGATTATGGAACAGTCAACCTGAGGCTGATTTATTACTTAAGAACCAATTATTGTTTTCCCAAAACAGATTTAACAAATTTGTTCTACATGCTCAATTATGCTCTCAATTACTTTCTTGTGGTTTCATTGACATTTTTAATCTAAACCCCAAAGATTATATACTCTACACATAAACCCTGAAGCATTGCTCCATTTATTTAAGTACTGCTCAAAAGGTTTTGTATAAGTAACAAAAATAGGAGGAAGAGAAAAGGTGAATATGTTTGTTACATACTCTAGTAATCATTTTGACTAAGGTCAACTCTCTTCCAATCAAAGGGATTAAGTAGATGGGGAGGTCGGGCAGGGGTAGGGAAGAGTGACAGGGTTAGTAATCACCACTCTGCTTTCTCTGCCTGCTTAACCATGCTAACTAAATGACAGGTCTTGCAAAAACATGCCAAAATCAATCAGCTGTCCAGAGGGTGGTTTAAATGAGTTGAGGTGTGGACAAAATGACTTACTGTCCTGGAAAATACTTCCTGAATTAAGTGCTATACGTACACTAACATCAATAAAATATATATTTCCGCCTAACTGCTCCCAGTCATACTTCATTCTCTTCCATGTCACCCAGCTCTCTGACATAGCACCTCTGATTATATCTTCCTACCCTATTACATCTTTTCACTTCCCCACTGTAACCAGCAACAATGCTTTTTGAGTGCTCATATGTAGTACCATCACACAGACACATTTCCTCATCTGATCTTTGTAACAATCCTCTGTGATAGATAGTAGAAAACTCATTTTCCAGAAGGGGAAACTAAAAAATTAATTAATTTGGCTATGTTCAAATAGCTACCATGTGGCAAAGCTAGGCTGTTTGAGTCCAAAGGAAATGTGCTTAACCACCATGTTTTCCTTACAATTTCTTCCATATTCAGAGCACTGGAGAACTATTGCTAATTAACCTGTAGAGATTTTTTTAAAACCTAGGACTTGAAGGCTTTCTCACATTGATTATTGATTTCTCACTGCCTCATCTCTTTTAATTTTGCTCCACTCTAACACTGTTACCATGCCTAATCAAGCCACTTTTTCACTTATCTCTAAGAGTAATGCCACTCAGCCCTCTCCCTCGGACTTCTGTAAATAGTCATTGATGCTTTTCTCCTTAAATTTTATTATTATTATTATTTTTTTTTTTGAGACAAGAGTCTCACATTATTGCCCTTGGTAGAGTGCCGTGATATCATAGTTCACAGCAACCTCAAACTCTCGGGCTCAAGCACTTCTCATGCTTCAGCCTCCCGAGTAGCTGAGACTACAGATGCCAGCCACAACGTCCAGTTATTATTTTAGAGACAGGGTCTCTCTCTTGCTCAGGCTGGTCTGAAAATCATTAGCTCAAGCAATCCGCCCACCTAAGCCTCCCAGAGTGCTGAGATTACAGGCCTGAGCCACCATGCATAGCCTTCTGTTTAAATTTTAACCCATTCACATAATTTTAATTTCTTCTGTTTCCTAATTTAGCTCTTCTTGTAAATCAAGCATACTCATTTTGTTCTCTTCTTTCCTTTTTTCTATTTATTTCTCATTCAAGCTGCTCTATATGACTAAATTCCCACAGCTGTCAGAAAAAGATGAGATGAAATTATAATTTATATAAGGTCATTCAAATTATTACAATAAATAAGTATATTAAATATATGAACACTAGACTAGGAATTACAAATGCCAGAAGATGAAAACTCAGCTAGCCCCTGAGCTCAAGATTACAATCTAGTAGGGAACACAAAACATATATACAAATAACCAAAATTTACACCAATCAATGCATGGCGTCTTAAGAGTACTTTAAAGCACTGTAAGAGTTTAAACCTTGCCATATAGGATGACTGGAAAATTAGGGAGCACTCTATGTACTCTTATTATCTTCATTTTATAGATAAGGAAATCAAGTCTAGGGGACTGAGATTATACAAATCAAAATTACCTTAAATATTTGCAAATAATGGTCCTTCTCTATACTATAACACATTTACATCTTAACACATTAATGTAACAAATTAATTCTGACATCTAAAGCAGAGGTATCCAAAATTTTGGCTTCTCTGGGCCACACTGAAATAAGACATATCTTGGGGCCACACATTAAATACACAAACACTAACAAAAGCTGATGAACAAAAAAGAGGTCCGTGCATAATTTTTGTGATATCCACCACCATAGGTAAGCAATAAAAGTCCTCACATTTCTCCAAGTTGAAATTCCATGGGTTTTGAAAAAAACCTTTACAAGTATCTCAGTAGAGGTTAATTTATTCACAGGGATGGAGTGAAGGAAGTGTGAGTTACATTGTCTTTTGAATTCCTTTATCTCATTGGGTGTATATATTAAACAAATAGCTCTAACTAGGTATTTCCTTTCTCCAGGTTAGAAGTTGTCTATTGAGTACCCAGGTTCGTAGCTTCAAAATGCTAAGCTAATCCTGTCTGTATTTATGTAATTCCTTTCTGTTTCACATACAGTTGGCTTTTTTTCCAAATCTGAGCCCTGCAGGTCCCAAGTTTGTGATCACTAATGTAGAAAGTATACATATCTAAGTAATAAAACATCTTTTTTTATATTTTTATTATAAAAGAAAAGTGGGCTACAAAAAACTAATAGGATATTTTACACTGTATTTGAGAAACGAATGCATCAGTATCTGACTAGATGGAAGTACTAGCTGGAATTCTCAATGAGAGGTCAAGGCACTCATCAGATATTTTGGTTGTAATTTTATTCTTAATGTCCTTCATTCTTGAAAATAGTTGCTTGCAAATGTAGGTGCTGCCAAAAAGTGATGATTATGAATAAGGCATGATTATGAAGTGAGAGATATTTGTCTCCAGGAAGATAAGACATATAAAAGTCCAATAAAGAGAGACATGATCAAATTTTTCTTTAAGTTGAATGTCAGTTCTATGCATTCTGTCTGAAAATTGGTAGGTAATGGCTCAGCACCCGTGACTCAGTGAGTAGGGCACTGGCCACATACACCAAAGCTGGCGGGTTAGAGCTCGGCCTGGGCCTGCTAAAAAACAACCAACAATGACAACTGCAACCAAAAGATATCTCGATGTTGTGGCATGTGCCTACAATCCCAGCTACTTGGGAGGCTAAGGCAAGAGAATTGCTTAAACCCAAGAGTTGGAGGTTGCTGTGAGCTGTTATGCCACAGTACTCTACCCAGGGCAACATAGTAAAACTCTGTCTCAAAAAAAAAAAAAAAAAAAAAAATCAGTAGGTAACATTTATGTTGACTGAAAATGGAGTTGCAAATGCACCAAAATATTGATTACTTTATGAGAAATCTTGAAATCTGTTTTCAAATTCTAGTATCAAATTGAAAAGCAAGCCTGCATATGTTTCACTATGCACAGAACTATGTTTTAGCCAATGAATCAAAATAAATAAAATTGTTTGCCTTAATTTGAGTTTCCCATAATTTCAGTTTCATTTGGAATGCTGTTATGGTTTGATACATTGTCTTGATAAGTTGGTTTTCACATTAAAAACATGTTTAACTCCTTTAAATGAGTGGTTATTCACTAAAAATGCTAAATCTGTAAGCCAGTTGTTACCATCAAGTTCTGGCATAACGTTGGTTTTTAATGTCATAAATAACTTGATAACATGTCACAAATCATAAAATCTTTTCAACATTTGGCCTTGACTTAGCCATCTTACTTCCAAAAAGCAAATGATGTCACCATAGTCAGCATCAATACTTTTAAGGAATTCCTAGAATTGGTGATGGCCCTTATGAAATTCACAGTCTTGATGACAATTTGTATGACATTATTCATTTTTAAACTTTTAAATTTTCTTGATGTCCTATGCAATGATACTTCACTAAACATGAATTTTGGGCAGCAAATGCATCATCTTCTATTAATTTTACAAGTCCCTCCCTTTTACCTATAATCACTAGGGCACCATTAGTAAGTATTCCAGATATGTTAATGATGAACAGAGAAAACTGCTTTAACATTTTTTTTACTGTTTCATACAAATCTCTCAACTTAATTGTGTCTTTTAATAGTACTAAAGCAGCCATTTCTTCAGTGACATAATCATCATTGATACCTCTAATAAAAATGGCAAGTTAAGCCATATTCATAGTATTAGGGCTATCATCCATAGCCAAAGCATAAAATTTAAAGCTAGAAGCCCCTTTACTCTCCAAACTTCTTGAAATAGATTTTCCAGTTTCTTCAATCCTCTTGGCTATAGTCTGGTGAGACAAACTGATTCTAGAAAAATCCCCCCTTTGCTTCAGGGAAAATTATATCTGCCATGCTTTCCATACATTGCTTAAGAGCTCACCATGAATAAATGATTTTGATCCTTTTAGTGTTAAATGTGCCACCACATAACTAGTTTTTGCAATGTAATCTGTCTAAGTTGTAACTTTTTAAACAGTTTTTTTGGGAAGATGTTTTTTCAGTTCTATTTTGTCTTTACAACACACGCCTTCATATGCATGAAATTTGGCAGCATGTTATTGCATATAATGCCTTTTCAAATTATAATCTTTGAAAACTTGCATAAATTCCCTACAAATTAAGCAGGGTGCCTTACTATTTGCTTCAGTGAAAAAGTAGTAACCCATCCACTTGTCATTGAACAATCTTCCTTCCTTTGTAATTTTTCTCTTTTTAGGTTCTTTTTTCTTTTGAGATGTTGTAGAAGCCATGCTGAGATTAAAAGATATTAATAATAGATAAGTGATTAAACATACTTTTATTATGAAAATTAACTGACAGGGAAACAGAAAGCAATAGTTGGCCCCTTCCGCATCTCAGCTGTTGATGCAGAGCAAGGAGGAGGAGGACCAACAGTGAAGTATAGCAGGGAATGTGTGAGACACCCCTATAGGGTGGAAGTACCCTTAATAATCAAATTAAGAATGCTTACCTGATTTCTAAATAACATTAAATGCCTAACGTTGCCAAGGTAAATTGAAATATCAGTGATAATCACTACCTCACCATGTTACCATGAGTACATGTAACATCTACTGATGTCAATTCAACTGTCTGTGCTTGGAAGATAACATACTAGAAGCCATACACCACAGTAAAACTGCAGTGATGTATGCATACAAATAACAAGAGTGTACGTATATTTATTTTATGTGACATTACAACATGACATTGTTGACTATAAAGTTCATGATCAATAACCATGCAATCAAGCTCCACCAAAAGATCTCATAATGTTTTAAGTAAGTTTATGATTTTATGTTGGGCTGGATTCAGAGCCATCCTAGGCCACATGTAGCCCACAGGCTGTGGGTTGAGCACCCCTGATTTAAAGTATGGTAAAAAGAAGGTCAATCCTTACTACTTCCCTCTTATACTTCAAGATTTATACTTAAAAAATCTTTCCTAAATCATCCAAAGACAAATAACAGTATCTAAATTCCAGTAAAAACTAGTTATCTCTTCATTCTGCAATTTCTTTTTTCAGTAGCAGTATCATTTAGTTCTGTCATAGGTTAGCTGATCTGACTCCTGCAGTCTTTCCCCATAATGTCCTCTTCCTTTCTCCCAGAGAAAGAGTGCAATGTTGAGGAAGAAATATGCTATTGGTTTCTAGGTTAGGCCATTTTCATTTAACTCAGCATTTAGTTTTGGTTGGAAAGAAAGCCTTTTATGATCTAGGCTTCAGATAAAAATTAGCTTCACAATTCCATTCAAAGTCAATGGTCTATAAGCTAGTCTATCTAAATAAGATTTGGACAATAAATATGGAAAATATCAGTGCTTATAAATTAACCAATCAAATCTAGGCATATAGGAATAAGAATAAAATGTCTAAGACACAATTAGAAATGTCATTTCATTTTTCCAGGAAGTTAGTCTTTAAGCAAACCCAAGACACTGTTTTATACTTACATTTTTATGGCTCATCTTTATATACTGACTGTGTTAACATATCCCCCAGTACAGGTTGTCAATAAAGCCTTGCCAAAAAAAAAAAATAATAATAAATAAAGTAAAAAATAAATCACAGACCTAAATGTAAGGAGTAAAATCATATGTAACTCCTAAGAAAAAAACATTGGAGCAAGTTCTTGTGACCTTGAATTAGACAACAGTTTCTTCAAAATGATAACAAAAGTAGAAGTAACGAAAGAAAAAATAGATAAATTGCACATTAAGAACTTGTATACTGCAAAGGACACTGTCAAGAAAGTGAAAAAAAAAAAAAAAAGAAAGTAAGAAATAACACACAGAAATGGAGACAATATTTGTAAGTCAAATATCTGGATAAGAGACTTGTACCCAGAATATACAAAGAACTCTTAGAACTCAGGGAAAAAAGAGAGATAAATAACTGAACTGAAAAATAGGCAAGGATTTGAATAGACACTTCTCCAAAGGAGATATATAAATAGCCAATTAGTACAAAAAAAGATGTTCAACATCATTAGTCTTTAGGGAAGTACAAATCAAAACCACAATTGAAATACCACTTAAAATTCACTATGATGGATATAATTAAAAAGACAGACAATACCAAGTGTTGGCAAGGATATGGAGTAAGTGGAACCTTCATACATTGCCTGTGTGAATGTAATAAGGTGTAGCCACTTTGGAAAATAGTCTGAAAGTTCCTCATAAAGTTCAATATATACCATATTAGCCAGCAATTCCACTCTTAGCCATATATTCAAGAAAACTGAAAACAAATGTCCGCACACAAAAATATATACACAAATGTTGATAACAGCACTATTCGTAATAACCAAAAAATGGAAACAACCCAGATGTCTATTCACTAATAAATGGATAAATAAAATGTAGTATATCCATATAACAGAATATCATTCAACCATAAAAAGAATGAAATACCAATTCATCTGTAATACGAATATACCTTGAAAATATTATGCCCATGGAAGAAAAAGTATCCAATGTACTCAGCCCTACAATTAAACCAATTTATAGCTTTCATATGAATTATAGCCCAAGAATATGGGGAAAGGGGAGAGAGAGGGAAGGGGAGGGGGGATATGGGGGTGGAGGGAGGGTAATTGGTGGGACCAATGTAAGACACCCTACAGTGTGTCTTACAAGGGTACATGTAAAATTTACTAAGTGTAGAAGATAAATGTCTTAACACAAACTCTAAGAAAATGTTGTGAAGGCTATGTTAACCAGTTTGATGAAAATGTTTCAAATTGTATATAAAACCAGCACATTGTACCCCATGATTACATTAATTTACAGTTATGATTTAATAATAATAATAAAAAGAAAATATTATGCCCAGTGAAAGGCCAATCATAAAAGATTACACAATGTATGATTCCATTTAAATGAAATATCCAGAATAGTCAAATCTATAGAAACAGAAAGTAGATCAAAGCTTCTTAGGGGCTGGAAGAAGGGAGGGTTAAGGGGAAAAGAATAGTGACTACTTATAGGTATAGGTTTTCTTTTTGTGGTTCTAAAATTAATTGTGATGATGGTTACACACCTCTGTGTATATACTAAAAAATAATGAACTGGACACTTTAAATGAGTGAAACATATGGTACCTTAATTATATCTTAATAAAGCTATTATTCAATAAAAAATAGCGATGGAGAAAATTGCTGGCAATTTGGCATGAATAAAGGTAAACCATACCTGTCATCATTGTATCATTAACCATCATGTACTTACAGAGAAAGAAATGCCATTTCACTTAAGAATGTAATTGATAAAGCAACAGAAATTACAGTTACTGTTTATTAGAATGCTATTTATGTTAATATGCACTGGGATTATTGTTGTTATTTTTAAATAAATTAGTAATTAAAAAAACTATAAAGATTATAAGAAACTTGCATTGCTGCATAACATACTACATTATACACAGTACCACATCTTTCAGAACAGAATTCAATTTAGAGTGAAGCTTATAGAAGTTAACAACTCTTGATCTTCACTGGCAACAATTACAAATCCTTTTCTTCCTTTATTATGAGGTAAAATAGACATGAAATATGTGAATGTCAGGGGTACTTGAAACCTATTCATCTTAAAGTTCTTTCTAAAATATTTTGTTTAAGTTCTTAATTTTTAAAATCTATTTCATATATAATGTGAATTATACAAGATGTTGCAAAATGACCCAAAATGCTGGTTCTAAATGTCATAGTCCAAGTTTTAAAACAATTCTTCCAAATCCTCTAATTCCTAAATGAATTCATTTAAACATTTATTATACTAGTTTCTATATTATAAAGGCCCAGCTATTATCAGTGAATAAAATAAAATATAACAACTGAATAAATATCCCCAAGAAATCATTTGCTATAATCTTACTGTAACACAAAAGATATTTTCTAACCAGCTCCAAGGGAGAACAAAAATTAGTTGAATAATTTATTTTAAGTACAAGAGCTATTTAGTATTACAGTACTTTTAAAATTAAATTTTAGTTTTTTGCATTATTCAGAAACATATCAGTTATAAATTGTTCCACTGCAGGAAATTTTCTTGGTTCTCTTTCTCCCTAGGTAGTCATTGAAAAACTTTTAGGAAGATAAAAGTTTTCAGAATGAAGTTAAACAAGTAATGAATACTGCAAGATTATTAGTCACTTCCATGTTCTGGTACTCACATATAAATAAAATTTAAAATGGAAAATCTTCAAAAATAAAATCTTCCCATCTTCATTCCCAAAGCTAAAAAGCTCCAATTTCTTATCCAATTTCCTTCAATCTCTAAGATTCTCTCAGCATTCTGGTGGGCAGAGATATACAGTTATACAGCATCTAATAAAATTCCAGGCCACAGTCACTGAATAAATGAGCAAAACTAAACAAATGGCATTCCTTATCAAATAAACACTAACATGATTGAGCATACAGCATTTCAATCAGTGAACATCTATTCTATAATCGTATTTCCTATGTTGTAAATGTAGTGTGAACAAACAATTCATTTTTATGTATTTACTACCTCATGTTGCCTCACCCTTGTATTTCAATTCTAGTTGAAGTGACATGAACAGAAAAGAGTATATTTATAGAATGCAGAAAATTTTTGATTTTACTCAGAAATCAGTTAAGTCAAGTTTTTCAGCTAGTCAGGAAATTTTTGATTTTACTCAGAAATGAGTTAAGTCAAATTTTTCAGCTAGTTAAGGGTTTACTACTTTGTATGCAAAAATCATGTTTAATTTAATCTTTTGGATGGAAAGCTAAACACTTAATACTCTTTGCTCATCCTTATAAGTATAATATGGTGGATGGTCACAATTTAATATTGTTTATGAATTTTTTTGAGACAGAGTCTCATTATGTCACCCTCAGTAGAGTGCTGTTGCATCACAGCTCACAGCAACCTCAAAATCTTGGGCTTAAGCGATTCACTTGCCTCAGCTTCCTAGGTAGCTAGGACTACAGGCATCTACCACAAGGCTCAGCTATTTTTTTTGTTGTAGTTGCCATTGTTGTTTGACAGGCCCAGGCTGGGTTGGAACCCACCAGCCCTGGTGTATGTGGCTGGCGCTCTAGCTGCTGAGCTATAGGCACTGAGCCTGAATTTGAGTTATTATAAAGACTATCAATTACTGAGCTATGTTAAAACACATTGATGCCCTCAAGGCCTATTTAAGCAATCAATATAGGGCTACCAGTCCCATCCCAAGGACTGTAGTGCATCCTTGGCATTTTTTTTTTTGTTTGTTTGTTAGTTTGTTTTTCTGTCTCTTTCCTTAAAGTCAGATGTCTCTCCCTCCTATCTTCTATGAGTCGTTTTAACATTTCTAAATTGCCTCTCTACGCTGTTGGCTAGTAAATCTTATAATCATAATTTAAGCATAATGATAAACAAATAAATTATGAGTAAGGGTTTGAGGAACTTACCCTACCAAGTACATTGATTTTGTGACACAGTTTACACGCACAAAGCCTTTTTTCTTCATATGAGTTCTTAGGTGAGGTTACTAGCCCACTGAATTCCAGCTGTATATTACCACATTTGATAAACCTTCCCATTTACAATCATATACTCAGGAAAAATTTATAATCTGGTACCAAGTCCAAAGGCAGTTGAAACAAGATTTGGTTAAAACAAATTTATTTCTTCTGCAAGTTCAGATAAAATAATATAGTCTTTCTAAGCTTGAACATTTAGGATACCTATGAAATAAATTTCATAGAGATTTAATATTTGGGAAGCATGACTTAGAAATCTGAAAATTCACCAAGTATATAGATAGGGGAACAAATTCAATTCAATTCAATCATCAAATGTTTACTGAGCATCTATCATGTTCAAGGAATTATAACAGCACCACAAGGGACATAAAAATGAGTAAGACACAGTCAGTGCTTTATGAGCTTAACATCTGCTAAGCAAAATTAGATACAAATGACTAAAATGAAAGGCAAAGAAATGTAAGAGATATAAGAAAAGCATAAACACGATATTATGGTAGTTCAAAGAAATGAGAGATTAAACCTAGTTTGGGGAGAAGGATTAGAAAATCATGAAGTATGTCATAGAATAAGTAGCATTCATGATTAGACTTATAATTGGACAGGTGCTTAAGAGAGACAGTAGAGGGAAGAAACAGTAGTAGTGTACATCTCACACTGAGAAAACTGTAAGCATTCGTTCCACAAATATTTACTGAGCATTTCTTACTATTATATGAAAGTTACTGTTGTAAGGCACTGAGCATAGAGAAGTGAACAAAACAGACAAAAATCCCTGCACTCATGGACCTGATACTAAAGTAGGGAGAGAGACAATAAACAATAATAATAACAGTTAACACATTAGAACACTTAATATAAGTGAGGCACTGTTTCAGTGCTTTACATATAAAGTCATTTAATCCTCACAACATCTCTATGAAGTAGATTACTATTATCCACATTTTACAGATAGACAACAAAGATACAGAGGTTAACCAAATTGTTAATAAAGGTACAATGACAAAAGGAACCATAATTCAAACCTGGGGTGTCCCACAGGAGTCTGTGTTCTTAACTTGTATGCAATTTAAAATAAGCATTATTTATAACAAAGTAGATGTTGACAAGAGGTAAATTGAAGGAACAGCAAGCTACTTTATTTGAAATATATAAGCAACAGCAGCAAATAATACAGCCAAAGAAATAGGATGGGTTTGGGGGAGCGCTTGTGGCTCAAAGGAGTAGGGTGCTGGCCCCGTATGCCAGCGGTGGCAAGTTCAAACCAAGCCCTGGCCAAAAAACTGCAAAGAACAAAAAAAAAAAAGGAAAAAAGAAATAGGATGGGTTCGTATAATTGAGAGCCTTGAATGCAAGCAGAGCCTTACACATACTGAATTAAGTGCAGTAAGAAACCATTGAAGACTTGGGAGAGGACACATGATTAGTGCCTCAGTTTATAAAGGATAAATTGGAGTGATGAGAAAGGCTGGGAGAAGAGGTGAGGTTCTTCACTGAACATTTATCAAAACTACTGACACGGCCCAGATTAAAAGCAGTTAAGATGTATGCACCTGTATCCTCAGGGCCATAAATAGTACCTGGCACATGGCAGTTTTTCAACAAATATTTGTTGAATGAATGAATGAAGAACAATTTGAAAAACAAGGGACAGATAAAAATTAAAATTTATATAACAAGGCAACTGACAGAATACATGGAGGAAAGAAGGAAAAAAGATCAAACTGTCTTAATGGTGCCCAAACTCCTGAAATGGCAATAGCATTATCAGAAACAGAATAGTTAGGGGAACTAATTTGGAAAGTAGAAATTAATTCATTTTCAGACTGACAAATATGTAAGATGAAACACCAATGGGAAATAAAGCAATGTAAGTTTGGAGCTTAACAAGGAAGTCAGAGCTAAAGATAGTGATTTGGGGTTACTAACACAGAGATAATAGTGTTGGAAAGGACAGGCCAGAATCTTGGGAAAGGCTATATATAGGGAGTTCAAAGAAGAATATCAGTCAGGGAGGTAAAAAGAGAACCAAAATAATGACATATCATGAGCCAAGAGAGGAGTTTCAAGAAGGGAATGATAAATGAGTACTAATGTTGCAAGAGAAGTCAAGAGCATTCTTAAAATTTAGAGCAAGCAGGTTGATTTGGCAAATAGAAAGCCATCAGTCACATTTATTTATTTATTTATTTATTTATTTATTTATTTATTTATTTTTTGAGACAGAGTCTCACTCTTTCACCACAGCTGTGGCAATATAAAAGCTCACTACAATTTTAAACGCCTAGGTTAAAGTGATCCTCCTGCTTCAGCCTCCCAAGTACCTGGGACTATAAGCATACACTACAATGCTGGCCAGTTTTTCTATTTTTTATAGAGACAGGATCTCACACTTGCTCAGACTGCCCTAGAATTCCTGGTACAAACGGTCCTCCTGCCTCAAGCTCCCATAGTGACAGGATTATGGGTAAGAGCCACCATGCCCAGCCCATTGGTAACTCTTTAGAGAAGTGTTTCATTAAAGCAGTAGAGGTAGAAACCAAATTCCAAGGCACTTAAGAAGGAGTCAAGCCATGAAGGCAAAAGGTATGCAATTCTTTCAATAGGCTCCACAGAATGAAAATGCTTACTCTTGTCTAGTAATCCTACTCTTTGAAATTTACCTTACAAAAATGGTTCAACAAAAGAATAAGAGTAAATACATACATGAATGTAGGAGGATAGATATTGCATGGTTGTTGGTTATAATAAAAAATGTAAACTGATTGAAATTACCAACTACAAGAAAATAGTTTAGTAATTTATGATATATTAAAACAATAAAATACTTTTAACTATTATAAAGAATATAAAGAATAAAGGAAATGCTTAATATGTTAAATAAAAAAATAAAAATAAAAATTTAAAATATATGTCATTTGTTCATCTCACATTTAATTATAGACCTGTTACTAAAGTGATAGGCACACCTGTAGTACTATGTATACAGTGGCAAATAAAACAGGCCTTCTGGATGGATGCCTCTAAGTCAGTGGTTAGGGCGCCAACCACATGCACCGGGGCTGGTGGGTTTGAAACCAGCCCAGGCCAGCTTAAAAAAAAAAAAAAAAATAGCCAGCATTGTGGCAGGCACCTATAGTCCCAGTTACTAAGGAGGCTGAGGCAAGAGAATCCCTTGAACCCAAGAGATTGAGGTTGTTGTGAGCTATGACACCAAGGTACTCTACCAAGGGCAACAAAGTAAGACACTGTCTCAATTACAAAACAAAACAAAACAAAACAAAACAAAACAAAACAAACAAACAAACAAAAAAAAAAAAAAAACAGGCCTTCTACCTTCTTAAGACTTAGTAGTTAGTTACTCAAACTATGGTGGAAAAATATGTATGTATTTACACAGAGAAAAATATACCCCTAAACGAAAAATATTGTATAATAATGGTATAACTTTGGTTCTTCTTAACTCCAACATTTTTCAATAAAAATTAGCTGTTTTCAATCCTAAACGAATACTACAAGAAACTCTACTCTCACAAATATGAAAATCTGAAAGAAATCGACCAATACCTGGAAGTATGCCACCTACCAAGACTTAGCCAGAAAGAAGTGGAAATGTTGAACAGGCCTATATCAACTTCTGAAATAGCATCAACTATACAAAAATCTCCCTAGAAAGAAAAGCACAGGACCAGATGGCTTTATGTCAGAATTCTACCAAACCTTTAAAGAAGAACTAGTAGCTATACTACTAAACCTCTTCCAAAGTATAGAAAAAGAAGGAATATTACCCAACACATTCTACAAAGCAAACATTACCTTGATCCCCAAACCAGGGAAAGACACAACAAGAAAAGAAAATTATAGACCAATATCACTAATGAATATTGATGCTAAAATACTCAATAAGATCCTAACAAACAG
>CAUYPK010080596.1:0-29226 GCA_963574355.1 Loris lydekkerianus
GTGCGATCTCCAACCTTCTCTCCTGGTATAGCTCGAATCCTCCAGGTTACTTACTAAATTTCCATCCTTTAACTCTCCTTCTGGACGGGAGCCTCTGTGAAAAGCTGGCTTCAGTCCGCCATCTTGTCTCCCCCTCCCATAGCTTTTCTCTAGATCTGCAATTCTGATGCAGCGGGTTTGCAGATTTGCAGAGTAACAGGCTGAGTGAGGAAAAGGGCTCTTGGCTTTTGCTGTCTGGAGTTAGTGCGAAGGAGAGTTGAAGGGAAGAGTCGGTTCCTTCCCTCAGGCATGAAGGGAAGAGGTGGTTCCTTCCTTCCCCCATGCTTCCTTGTACATGTGTAGCCTTATGTCTGGACATGCACATGCTCACAGAGGTTGTGAATGAGGGGCAGGATTTACAGACACATGCCTGTGAAGAGTCCTGTGAGAGGGTCCTATGAGCACAAGGATCCCATGCTATAAGAGCATGTCATTCTGCCCAGATTGACATGGAGCAAGTATCAGCCTTCCAGCCAGCCTTCTCTGATGAAAAACATGCCAGAAATGTGGCACACCATGGGATGACTGACTCCCATGTGAACATGGAGTCAGTGATTCCTGGTCAGGAATCACTCTAGGTGCAATGAACATCCAGGTATAGTGTGAGGCTGGAAGAGGCCAGTGAATGAAGAGGTCTTTATGATTACTGTGGATCTTGGGAAAGAGCAGGAAAGCACTCAGGTGAGAGAGTAAAAGGGCCAAAATATTTACTTCTGGTAGGCTGTGGCCTTGGAGGGGTTGCTCCTCCTGTAGGCAGTCACTCCCCCAAAACTCTGCTGAGTATTGTGATGTTAAAGGCTCAAGACTGCCAGAGGTGGGTGCTACAAACATGGGCCAAAGGACTTTGTCCCAGTCTCAGTGCAAGACAAAGATCTTCATGAGCAAACATCATGCCACTTTCTCACTAACTCACCAGTATTTGATTTCCAACCACATTTTTTGGCCACTGTTTCTATCCTCAGTGCTACTCTGCTATGACATGGTGGCCAAGTTTTCTCTGTTTGTGCCAGGCATGGCAGATCTTTCCACCTATCAGTGGTCACAGATAGGAGCCCCACCAGAGGAGGCAATGGACCACACTGGGGCTTCTTGACCAGGCCCAACTTTGCTATTCCTCATTTAATCACACATGGGAATGGCATTTTCTTTCTGAGTATCCAGGGATAATAGGCATTGGCCTACTTGAGTCTCCATGGACCCTCCAGGGTAAAAAAGTAGGGTCTGGTAGCCTCTATTTAACTGGGTGTCCATTGGGCAAAGGCCTAGACTGGCAGGCCAAGACTCCTAAAGGGATGAGAAGCCCCATTTAGTAAAGTCTGAATCTACCAGGTAGAATTTAGGGCCACCCAGTGACCCAGCCCAGAATAAAGGCCCAAGGCCTTGATTCCAAAGCCACAGTCAGATTTATAGTGGGGTGGATTATGTATGTTCATACGAACATCTCATTGGTAGCGTGTCCCTATTGGTTCCTCTATCCCCTTACAGCCCTGTTTTTGTATGTCTGTCTCCTCAGCATCCATGTATGTGGGTTCTGTAGCCACAAGGGGCCCTCTGAGTCTCTCTCTACCTAATAACAATCTCTGTTTGTCTGTCTCAGCACAACACCACAATCTGTGTCTCTTTCTGCCTTCAAGACCTTCCCTCTCTCCCCAAGTCTCTTTTGTCCTACCATCTTATCTGTTCTCCTACACAGCAGACAACTCTCTTTTTCTCCCTCATCCCCTAGAGCTCTCTGTACATTGGTGTCCATCTATCTCAGCACAGCTTGTCTCTGTCTCCTTCTCCCACAAGGCAACTTTGAGCATTTCTTTCACTCTCCTCTAAGCCCTCTCTCTATTTTTCCCTCTCTTTACAATGGAGCCCTCCATTTCTTATCACCCTTGTGATACCTGTGTTACTGTGTGTTTCACCCTCAACATACCTCTCAGTCTGAAAGTCACTCATTCTTTCATTCTCAATATGTCTCCCACTGTGTCCTTAAGATTCTTTCGGATGCTGGGACTTACAAAATACATTTACCTGTCTGAAGTCTTCTTTGGCCTGTATACTAATATTCACATCTTTGTGCCCCTGTCTTGAGTCAGTGCACTTATGCTGTCTCAGCTACTGTTGCTCTTGGCACTAGCCCTGTTATCATAAAGGTGTTGTGACACCTTCCTACAATCACATTTTGATCTTAGTTAAACAAGCTATGGCAGTTGTTGGTTTCTCATCCATATGCTTGTCCTGGCAAGGCTTCTAAGTTTGGGAGATGGCCTACAAAGACCTTTTCCTCACAATCAGGAAAAAGGAGTGCTGTTGTAGAAAACCTTGGAGGATGCAGATATTGTGATTCCATCGAGCATAGAGAAACTTACGGGCTCCAGTTAGAAAAATCAGCACTGATGGTCCTGGGAGAGAGCTGGAGAGTTCCTTGATAGGACCACATTTTTCTGTTCATGATTTTCTTCATGCATTCTTAGGATAGAGGTGAACATGTCTTTGGAGATTCTCACCATGTCAAATGACCTGTAACATCCAAGTGTAGCAAGGTCACTCTTTCCCCAACATACCCTGACAGATATGGACCTAGTCAGTTGGCAGTGTGCATTCCCTAGATCCAGTGTGAGGTGTCCAGTGAACTGGTTCTCAGTGGTGCACTACCATGCTGGGAGGAAAGGGCTCAGGTTAGGAGTGATGCTGATAGACATGCAGGACACCAGAATGTGTCTAGTGAGTTGGTCAAATGAATATAAAGGTTTCACAAGAAAAAAGCTTGGATGGAAAATGCAGGCCTTGCCCAGGGTTCCTTTCTGGGAGGATAAGGACCTGCAAGGCAACAACAGTGTCATGTGTGTGTACTTTGTGGTGTAACCCTATCCTGGTGAACAGACACAAAGCAGCAAGGTAGAGCTATTCGGTAAGAAGGCAAGGGAGAGTTTTTGCTGCCAAAACTCAGGGTCTCTTGCACTTTCTATTCCAGTAGAAGGTGCCTTTTTTGGAAGAGTTTGGAGTAGGATGTGTGTATCACCCATAAGTAGTATGTGGGTGTGTTGTGCTTTGCCACAGCATTAGTATGGAAACATCCTCATCACTACTCTCTGGCCACCACTGCATTTGGATGCTCTAGATATCTGAATCATTAGTTCAGATGATTCAGCACCAGGTTGGCTCAGCCCCTCTGCCAAAAGCCTCCCAGCATTGCAGGAGACAAGGAGGCAAGTCTTCTTTGGGATGAGAGGGAAGCATGCAGAAAGATCCACTGCCATGCTTAAGGGCCTGCTGGTTATAAGAATGTTCCCCAGCACATGTTCCCAACACTGAGCTCCTTTGAAGGCATTGATCGATATTGGGCAGATGGAGGAGGTTGTGGTGTGTGTGTTGGGAGGGGGGCAAGTGATGCCCCAGGTGACCTGGGACAGTAAGCATGAAGGGGAATATGATGACCAGGAGGAGGTGGGGTATGGGTAGGCAGTGGAGGAGCACTTCACCCCCAGGCACTGGTCTGTTCTCAGAGCTCTGCAAGAGATCCAGCAGCAGCTGAACAGTTAGTGCCTGAGGCAGCATGGACTATGCTCTCCTAAAGCGAGATATCTGGCAGAGGATGAGGACACATCTTGAGTGCAACAGCACTATCATCCAGAGCATCCATGGTTTCTGAGCCAAAGCTGTATCCTTACAGCTGTTCCATCATAAAGGGTTGGCACTGGGGGGACAAGACTCTGCCCAATACAGAAGAGACAGCCGGTTTGGGCCTGACTAGAGCCCTCTTCTCATAGCTACCTGCTGACAGTGTGAATAGATCTTAGCAAACCCAAGGAACTGAGTGAGCCTCTGGTGGGGACAGGGAAAAAAGGTTAACTCTCTAAAATAGGACAGACACAAACCGATCCCTTTTGAGGCTGCATAACTTTGAAGGAAACATTCCTGGGGAAGATTTTTGATGAGTGGAAGGACCACCATGCCAGTGATATAACAGGCCATGGCTGGTTATAGGCATTGGCCACATACACCCAAGGTTGTCAAACCCTGTGCCTAAATTGTGCAAGGTGCTGTCCTCTGGAAGACACTCACTTTATCCAGAATCTCCTTTGGTTCTCACCAGCGGCTGTGGCTGTCCCCCACAAAACAGCCTAGAGGCTGTGATATATGCCCTTCCTTGCAGCAGAAATAACCTCTAGGTTACCAGGCACAACCAGATGTCTGCTATGGCTCAGTGTTAGTTTAAGCAGTGGATGTCCCAGTGGGAAGGAAGAAGGGAGCATGGTAGCCAGAATGTGGGGAAAATAGGGCCCATCCTGATATCAGCAGTGTGGGTCAGCAGCAGTACCCAGGCCCATCTTGGTTTCTAGTGGTCTGGTTTGCAAGTCAAGCCTCCACAAATCAGAGCAGTCAGTCATTGGTGGACACACCACAAAATGAAGGAGTGACCTGAGGATGTCTTACAAAAGGCAAGGTCTGAGAAAGATGTGGGAGCTGTGTGGATTTGAAGCCTGGTGCATCCCCCTGTCCAACACTCCCAATGCTCAATGCTCTGCAGACCTGCTGCATGACATGGCACTTAGTTCCTCTTTCCCTGACTAGGAAAAGGGCTATAACTGGAGGCAGATAGTGAACCACACACAGATATTGACGATAATCACAGAGAATGATGAAGATGTGCTTGCATTCATGACCAGTTTAGAGGTAGGCCAGTGAGGCTGAGTCTTACTTAGCATGGGTAATTGTGGTGGCCTTTGAGTGGCATAGCTGTGAAAGAGAAGTGACCCAACCACCAGAAACCTGCCTTTCTCAGCTCACCCAGAAATGGTCTCCTTTTCTCTTGGTACCATCCCCCATTGTTCCCTAGCATGTGGAGGAATTCAGACTTCCCAGGGCAGGCAGGTTGAAGTTCTTCTTCCATTTGAACCCCTACTTCAAGAATGGAGTGATTGCCAAGGATTATCTCTTTACAAGAGCTGGTGGGATGTGGCTGCCTGCATGATTGCAGAGGGCAGAGTTGGTGCTTAGGATGGTTTCATTCCTTCCCTAATTTCCTCTCCTCCAGGGTACAAGGCATTTGGTTCCTCTCCAGTCCAGTGGTTCAGGGATGATGATGATGAATCACCCTGCTTTGAGAAGAACACCGGTGTCTGGACCTTCATCTACTGGTTGTCAAACCACAACTTCCCAGGTTCTAACCAGATTGCTGAGGTGCCAAGACTTCAGTTGTCACCAGGAGCCCCTGGCATGCATTTTTAAGATTCTGGGATGTGGGCTTATTTCAGGGCTTGTAGATCATCATTGATGACCTGTGGTTTAATGCCCTGGACTACTACCTGAGGGAGGTAGAAGAGAGAGGAAGTCAGGTAAAAATCCCAGGATTGTGTCTGTAGGCCTGATTGTCTGGTGTCTGGTGTATAGTGGTGTAGGAGACTCTATAGAGTGGGTGAAGTGGCCACCAAATGTTATCCTGTGGTTAGAGAAAAAGGCAAGTTGAGAGACCCACATGACATACTGGAAGTTCAAGGCCATTAGAGGTTCAGGACCACTGAGGAGGAAGGACTGAATCAGTGTGTTTCTCTGAATGTTGATGCCCTGGGTTTCAAGACACCCTGAGTTCCTTCTCAGACATTTTGAGCTATTCAATGGATCTCCCAGCATCGTCCCATCAGAGCTTCCTATGATATGTGTAGATTGACTAGAGAATCACTGTGCCAACTTGTCAAAATCCCAGGTTTCCATTCAAGCCTCTTCCAGCTTTTTTTTTTTTTTTTTTTCTTATTGCTCCAAGCTGCAATTTTGTTCAGTGTGATGATCGAAATGAAGATGCTTTGGAGCACAGGAGTGGTGATTGCACTGTCCCTCAGACCGTTGGAGGGCTGAACTATAGTTAAAACAAACAAACAAACAAACAAACAAAAACAAACCTATGAACAAATTCCTATGCACACTGCACATATCTTATTTTGAAGTAAAAAAACAAAACTGGAACAAATACAATCTTTAAAATGAAGAACAAGTTATCTGATCTTTGACAAGCCAATTATAAACATTCAGTGGGGAAAAGATTCCCTATTTAATAAATGGTGCTGGGTGAACTGGCTTCAACCTGTAGAAGACTAAAACTAGACCCACAACTTTCACCATTAAGTAATATAGACTCTCTCTGGATAAAGATTTAAACTTAAGACATGAGACTATAAAAATACTAGAAGAGAGTGTAGGAAAAACCCTTGAAGAAATGGGTCTGGGCGAGTATTTTATAAAGAGGATCCCCTGGGCAATTAAAGCAGCTTCAAAAATACACTACTGGAACCTGATCAAACTAAAAAGTTTCTGCACAGCCAAGAACACAGTAAGTAAATCAAACAAACAGCCCTCAGAATGGGAGAAGATATTTGCAGGTTATTTTGCCGACAAAGGTTTAATAACCAGAATCCACAGAGGACTCAAACATATAAGCAAGAGAAGAACAAGTGATCCCATTGCAAGCTTGGCAAGGGACTTGAAGAGAAACTTCTCTGAAGAAGACAGGTGCACGGCCTACAGATATATGAAAAAAATGCTCATCATCTTTAATCATCAGAGAAATGCAAATCAAAATACCTTGAGGTACCATCTAACTTCAAAGATTAGCCAATATCACAAAATCCCAAGACCAGAGATGTTGGTGGGGATGTGGAGAAAAGGGAACACTTCTGCCCTGCTGGTGGGAATGCAAAGTAATACATTCCTTTTGAAAAGATGTTTAGAGAACACTTAGAGATCTAAAAATAGACCTGCCATTCAATCCTTCACAACAAAGATATTTGCACCAGAATGTTTATTGCAGCCCAATTCACAATTGCTAAGTTTAACAAACTGTGGTATATGTACACCATGAATATTATGCAGCCTTAAAGAAAGATGGAGACTTTACCTCTTTTGTGTTCACATGGATGGAGCTGGAACATATTCTTCTTAGTAAAGTATCTCAAGAATGGAAGAAAAAGTATCCAATGTACTCAGCCCTACTATGAAACTAATTTATGCCTTTCATATGAAAGCTATAACCCAGTTATAACCTAAGAGTATTGGGAATGGGGAGAGGGAAGAGAGAGAGGGGAAGAATGAGCAGAGAGAGGGTAATAGGTGGGATTTCACCTGTGGTGCATCTTATAAGGGTAGAATATAAGGGTAAATGTAGAATATAATTGTCTTAACACAATATCTAAGAAAATTCCAGGAAGGCTATATTAACGAGTGTGATGAAAATGTGTCAAACTGTTTATAAAACCAATTTATGGTGCCCCATTATTAAATTTATGTAACAGTTTGAGATAATATTAATAAAAAAATGAATAACAAGTAATATTAAATCAACAAGCTTACCAGTGTTTCAATGGGTAGTATGGGTCTGCTTTTGGCTAATGAGAAGGTCAATGTCCAGTTCCATATTTGTCACTGCTAGTTATAACAAGTGACTGATGCAAGTGTGCACCAGTCAATCTAGATCTGGTTGGAGATTTCAGATGTTTCATTCTGGAAAAAGTCACAGACATAAGTGCTGCCAAAGATGCCAGGTGGAGTGCGTGGTTCCTGATATTAGGATGTCTCAGAGGGAGAATTTTATAAGCATTAGAAAGCCTGCTTGACTTCAATGGGTCTTTCCCAGAGTCACAATACTGCAGTTCAGCCAGTTCCATTTGGTAAATTGTATCCACATTTTCAATGTCAATAGAAATGGGTTACAGAAAAGCTCTATGTCCTGTTCATGGAGCTGAAGCTCTCTAAATATAAATCAGAAATCTTTTTGTAACTTTTCCAGTGAATCCACATGTTTTGCTTGGGAATGCAACTAATGTTTTTTCCATTATCAGATTTTGAGTTGTGGGGAGATGGCAGAAATTTTCCTTTTCACTTGTTTGATGAGGAGGCCTAATTTTACTTCAAATGCTTTCACATGTGATGAGCTTCACCTTTTCTTAAAGTTGCACATTGAAACTGTTGAGTAGCTCTGTTACATCTGTTAGAAAGGCAAGGTGCCATTTCCATTCTGCATCATTGAGCTTAGGTATTTTTTTTTTGTTTTTTTACAGCAGAAAAGCTGTAATCTGGAGTCAGCCAATGGACTTCTGTGTGGTAAAGAACATCTTCATAGGCAATATTTAGCTCAGAGAGAAATTCCTGAAATTGTCTGTGGTTTAGTGCATTAGCTTTAATGATGTTAACACAAGATACCACAATTTTCATAACAGACTCCCACTTCAGTGATTTACTACACAGTGCTTATTGGTGGATGAGCAGTGTATGGCTATTGGATGAAAATGGTTATGTTTGTCCATCTCTTGGTTAATGCAAGCAATTACTCCTTTCTTAGACTCCACTATGCTAAAAGCACCATTAGTTGTCATGCTGATTAGTTTAGCCCAGTCCAGCTCCAAATCGTTCATGGTTTGGCAAACATTTTCATAGATATCCTCCCCTGTAGTTGTTCCTTTGATGCTTTGAAGTGCAGCAAGCTCTTCTGTGACTTCAAAATAGTCATTTACCCCACAAATAAAAATTAGAAATTGTAAAGAATCATGAATATTAGTACTTTTGTTGAGTGCCAAGGAATAATAGGCAAGTTTATTTGCTGAGTTTTGCAAATGCTGATGAAAATTGTCTCCCATTTCTTTAATCCTTCATGTAATTGTAGGTCCTGAAAGACTCACTGTAGTAAATAAATTGGCCTTCTCTGGACACATCTCTTTGGCAAACTAAAGTAGGCATTCTTTAACAAATTCTTCCTCCACAAATGGTCTGCCAGTGCATGCTATTAGCTTGGCAACTTGAAAACTTGTTTGTAGTGATGAAATATTTAGCTGCTTCTGGTTTACAAAAGTATTTTGCTGAGTTGTCAATGTATTTTTTCAGTTTTAATATTTTATCTTTTCTCACTTCTCCGACCAAACAATTATATTTATCTTTATGTTGAGTTTAATAGTGTCGATGCAAATTGTCTTCTTTGAACACAGACACTATATTCTGGCATATCAAACACATAGCTCTTTTTCCGTACTGCATGAAAAGTAACTATAAGTCCACTGTTCTTTGAATATCCTACAATCTGACTCAATTTTTCTCTTTCTTGATATCATTATATCCTAGAGATTCCAAATTGCTATTAGTAAATTACATACATACATATATAAATATATATGTATATTTACAGTGCTACAAAAACAATATACCAGCAATAACTTTGCCCCACCCAGAAACATATAAAGTACACTGCCCATCAATGCAGTCTGATCAGTGCTCATCAATGCAGTCTGACTGGTGTCCATCAATTCAGTACACATTATTTCAGCCTTACCAGTGCCCCTCTTGGTGGACGTCTACTTTTATCTCAGGCTCACATTGGCACCATGAAGGAACTTGCATGATTACAGAGCCGGTTCTTCCACTGCCTGTCCAGTTCACACTACCCTGAGCAAACGTCACTGAAGTCTGTGAACTCACACAGGAATCTGATCACATGAGTGAGATTCCACTACAGGAAAAAAAAAAAAAGGCACATATGCCTTTTTTCTTCTGAATCTAATGCGAGTTCAGCCATACAAGCATATGGCTGAACTTGCACTACTCAGAGATTACAACAGCATGAACTGTGGCTTACATAGCACACAACATACAACATCATACACAACTGAATAGCAATCCAAATATTAATGCACTTACTGTCAATCAAATTGGGTTTCCTTCTCCTTGGCTGTCTGCAGAGCTGGATTAAGTTCCCATAGGGCCCTAGGCAGATTACCAGTTTGGGGCCCCCATGCTATAACACTTAGCACTGATCATTTGCATTAAAACTGAACACTGACCATTTGTGATAACACTGACTGCTGACAATTTGCATTAATACTGAGTTAATTTACATTAACACTGAGCACTTATAATTATTATTACTACTGAACACTGACTATTTGCATTACCTCTCAATGCTTACCATTTGCATTACCTCTGAGCACTGACAATTTGCATTAGCACTGGGCACTGAATATTTGCGTTATCACTGTGATGCAACTTACCTAGACCACCCCCAATCAACTAACCAACTTTTTAAAAAAGTTTCCTAACTTCAAACAAAAAAGGCACCCTCTATCTGTCAAAAATGAAAGACTTCCTAACTTCAGGAAAAAAAAGGCCCCACTTAACTGCAGAAAAAAAAAGCCCTACTAACCACAAAATTAAAAAAAAAAAAAAAAGTAGACCACCTAACTTCAAAAAAAAAAAAAAAAAAAAAATCCTAACTTGTTTTTACCTGGGTCCTCAGGCAGCAGCAGGCTCTGCACAGACAAGCTTGTGACTCATCTGATCACCCCCAAGACTAAGAGGAGGAGTCCAGAGACAGAGAGAAGGAGGGAAGTCAGAGAGTGCGCACACGTTCCACACATGTGCACTGCTGGCCTGGGACGAGTCAGCTGCTAAGCAGAACAGGAAGCTGTGGCAAAAACACCCAGAGGGCCAGGTAAATGTGCTTGGTGGGCCATCTGTGGCCCACAGGCTGTATTTTGAAGACCCCTGAACTAGACAAACAAATCAAAGACTCATCCACTGTGAGTCCTAAGAAGAGAAAAGACTAACAGACCCACACTCTGTGAGTCTAGAGAAGAAAAACTAACTGACTAGCATGAAAATACTGACAAATTTTACACACATTCATTTATTCACTCAGAGACCTAGGGCTCACTACCCTGTGAGGCCCCCAAGATCTGGGACTTAAGTCTCACCAGAGACCTGGGGCTCACTATTCTGTGAGCCCCCCAAGACCTTGGAATTACATCCCACCAGAGACCTGAGCTCAGTACCCTGTGAGCACCCCCAGACCTTGGACCTATGTCCCACCAGAGACAGGGTGCATCTAGCTGGCCCAGTTTTCCCCTCCAAACCCTCCAGAGACCAGACTGACTGACCCAGGTATTGTTGCTTTATTACTAATTTTAAAAGTTTTGAAAACCTATGCCATGATTCCACATATCTGAGGACTCTGGGGCAGAGGAACATCTTCTCCCAGGCCTTCCCCTAGAGCTGTCGGGCAGCAGCAGGCTTAGGTGGGGGGAGGGGGGGTCTTGGTGAAAATCTCACTGGGGCCTCCAGAAATGTTGTTCTCAGTGTTGTACCCACAGCCACCTGTAAAAAAAACTCAGACTCCACTTCAGGTATAAATCAGATGGTAATTTATTACACCTGCATGAAGGATCGTTGCCCAAAGGCAAATGGTGCCAAAATGAGGAGCAGGTTGATTTTTATACTATTTTCATTCTGTGTTGGCAAACAGGCAAGTGAGCACCGAAGCAGAATGTGGCTGGTTAGCATAGGGGGGAGCTCTTGGCATGGTTACAATGATTTGGCTCAAAGGGTTACATCATTGGCACCAAGACAAACTTAGCTTTGGAAACTCTGCTTGAGTAAGTTTTCACCATTTTTTTACCTCTGGCTAGGAGTTTTTGAGAACTCAGGGAACTTCCTCATTCTATTTTGAAACCTATTCCCAGGTTTTGCTGGGGATGGGTGGTGGTGGTGGGGTGAAATGTGTGGTAACTCAGGCTGAGACAGTTATGGGCCTTTATAGGTCCTTTTGCTGAGAATTACAGTACTGGGCTGATTACGATGAAACTCCCTGCTTTGAGGACAGAAGTGCCCCAAGCTTCATCTGCTGGTTGTTAAACCACAACTGCCCAGGTTGTAACCAGATTACTGAGGTGGGAATCCTTTGATTTTCACCAGGAATCCCTGGCTTACATTTGCAGGATTCTGGGATGTGGGATTATTTCAAGACAGACTGTGTCATTCTTTTGCATCTAGATCATCATTGAGGGCATGTGGCTCAATCCCCTGATGCACTACCTGAGCCAAGAAGACACCATGGCCAAGGAGAGAGAGAAAGTCAGGCAAGCAGCCCAGGATTGGGTCTGAAGGCCAGATTGTCTAGTGTCTGGGGCATAGTGGTGTTGGTGAGTCTCTAGAGGGGGTGCAGTGGCCAACAAATGTTATCCTGGGGTCAGAAAGAGAAAGGCAAGTTGAGAGATCCACATGTCATGCTGGAAACTCAAGCCAAATAGAGGTTCAGGATCACTGAGGAGGAAGCTGCACTGAATCAGTGTGTTTCCCTAAAAGGTGATACGCTGGGTTTCAAGCCATGCTGAGGTCCTTTTCAGCCATTCCCAGTCATTCAATGGGGATACCTGCATCCTGCTATCTGAATCTCCAAGGACATGTGTAGAATTGCTGTGCCAACTTGTCAAACTCTCATATTTCAACCCAAAACTCTCAGCTGTTTTTCCATTGCTCAAAGCTACAGTCTGGTCAGTGTGCTTTTACAAAATGAGGGTATTGTGGAGCACAGGAGTGGTGATTGCAAAGAATGTGGAATTGTCAAGGGAAAATGTGCCCAACCAGGATAAAAATATGAACATCTAAACCTCAGGGTTGGCATGTAATTCAGAGACTCACAGTATCCTCTCCATTCGTAATGAGTTCTTCTCTGTCTTGGTCTCTGTGTGCTTATTCTCTTGTGATTTCATGTGTGTGTGTGTGTGTGTGTGTGTCTGTTGCCTGTGCTTTTTAGCTGGCAAAGGAGGATGAAGATGCCTCAGTGGCTGCAGGCAATGAATTTTCTGTGTCTCACAAACAGGAAACAGAATGGAGGAATGGTTGTTAGTGTAAAATGCATAGAGGATATGTCTTCATGTGGAATGGCAACAAAATCTGCCAAATATCGCTGCGTCTCTGTGTTCAAAGAGGGCCAAGGATTACCCAGTGAATGAACGAAAGCACTTGGAACTTTAGAATTTCTTATTGGGTATCCAACTATAAACCGAGGGCAGCCCTAAAAGTGGAGACCTTGGGCCCAATGGGAGCTTAGTGTGCAAAGTGACTGGCATTGTGCCTGACTTGTTAGCTTGGGTATATGAGGCAAAGATAAAGCACAGAGGACTGATTTCCTCCATGTCAAGGGCCTTTAGACAGGCATCACATGTGGCTAGTACCCCCTAATTGCCCGGGAAGAAATAGAGTGTGGGTTCACTCACAGGCCTGACAGGACACAAGGAAAGGCAAATGTGAACCTTGGTACAGGGTGAGACCTTGTTCCTTTGGCAGATTGTCCATTCACTTTTTGTCACTGGCCTGCACACCTAGTGTCAAGGCCAAGATTCCCCCAAGGTTTTGTCTACAAGTGCAAGTGTGATGTAGCTAGTTGCAGGTTTGGAGACTGACAGGAAGAATGAGGAAAAGGGCCCCTTGCTTTCTGTGTTTGGGGATAGTGCCATGGACAGCTGCAGGAAGGGGTGGTTCTTTCCCTGAGGCATGGGTCTCTATGCCTCCATGTACATGTGTGACTTTGTGACCTGACATGCACATGTCCACAAACAGAATTAGTGAGAGAGGGGCCAAATTTAGAGGCACAAGCGAGCAATGGGTCTTCTGATAGGTTCCTCTAAGGATGAGGATCCCATGCTCAGAGAGCATGCTATTATGCCCAGGTGACATGGAACTAGGTGTAGTTCTTCTAGCCTGCCTCTCTGGTGAATAAGGATGCCTGAATGGTGGCACATCATAGGATTATTTACTCCCATGTGAACATGCTAGTCAAGAGTCACTCAGGGAGGAATGGACATCCAGACATAGTATGAGGCTGAAAGGGGCCAGTGAAGGACAGGGTCTTCATGGTTAGTGTATATTTTGGGAAAGAGCAGGGGGGTGTCCAGGTGAAAGAACAAATGGGCCACAAGGTTTACTCCTGGTGGGCTGTGGCCTTTGAGGGTTTGTCCTTCCCGCAGGGAGCTACTTCCCAAAAATCATGGTGAGCATTGAGATGTTAAAGTCTCAGGACTGCCAGAGCTCTAGGTGGGCACTTCAAAAAAGGGCCTAAAAGAGACATGGTGTCTTGCACATTTGTCTTGCACAGTGTCAGTGCAAGACAATTATCTCCTCTGCAAACATGATGACACTTTCTCCCTCCTTCACCTGTGTAAGAGGTGAAGAACCACACTTGTTGGCCCCTGTTCCTAACCTTGGTACTCCTCTGCTATGACATGGGGGGGGGGGGGCAGGAAGAGAACTCTCCCCAAGCTGTCCCTGTTGTTAGACAGGTGCCCCCTATCAGTGGGCACAGACAGGAGCCCCACCAGAGTAGGAAATGAGCCACACTGGGGCTCTTTGGCCAGGTCCATGTTTTCTATTCTTCTTTCACTCACATTCCTGGGAATGACATTTCTTTTCTGAGTGTTCTAAGATGGTATGTACTAGCATACATGAGTCTCCATGAACATTCAAGAGTAAACAGTGCTGTCTGGTAGACCTAAAGTGCCTGGGGGCTCAGCAGGCCAAGATTCTTGAAAGGGATGACAAACCACACACAGCAAAGTCTGAATCTACCCTGTAATAATAGAGCCACTTCTTGGCTCTGTGACCCAGCCCTGACCAAGGGCCCATGGACTTGATTCCAAAGCCTCAGGCAGGACTGATATGGAGTGCAGTGTGTGTGCTCATACCAATATCCCACTGTGTATTTTGTCTCTGTAGGTGCCTCTATCCCCTCACAGGGCTGTTTGTAAATGACAAACAGCCTGTGTGTGGGTCCTGTAGCCACAAGATGCCCTCTGGGAATCTCTCTACCTGATAACAATCTCTGTTTGTCTGTCTCTGCACAACATCTCCCTCTGTGTCTCTTTCAGCCTTCAAGTCCCCCTCTCTTTCCCTGGTTCTGTTTTTGTCCACCATGTTCCCTGTATCTACTCTGCATCAGACAACTCAGTTTCTCCCTCAGCCCTTGAGTTCTCTGAATTTTGTTGTCCATGTATCCCAGCACAGCTTCTCTCTGGGTGTCTCCTTCTCCCCCAAGACAACTTTGTGTATTTCAATCTCTCTCCCCTCAGCCCTCTCTCTATTTTTCCCTCTCTTTACAACCAAGTTCTCCCTCTTTTCTCTCCCTCCGACACCCCTGTCACTGTGTGTTTCATCCTCAACATACCTCTCTGTTTGAAAGTCCCTCATTCCGTTACTCTGACTTTGTCTCCCACTATGTCTGCAAGTTTCCATCTATTATCTGGCATGTCAAAATACATCCACCTGTCTGAAGACGTCCTTGCCGGCATGCTAACATTCACGTCTGTGTGCCTGTGTTTGCATCAGTACACTTATCCTGTCTTGGCTACTATGGCTCTTGATATTGTCCTTATTAATATAAAGGTCTAGTGACATCATCCTATGATCATATTTTGATCTCAGCTAAACAAGTTGTTGCAGTTGCTAGTTTGTCATGGGTATGCTCATGATAGTAGGGCATCTAAGCTTTGGGACATGGCCTATAAACCCTCCCTCTCATAGTCAGGAAAAGGGAGTTCTTATTACAGAAACCTTGGGAGGATGCAGATATTGCAGATTCCATGGAGCATAGAGAAACCTATCGACTACAGTTACAAGAATGAACACTGATGGTTCTGGGAAAGGGAACCAGGGAGCTCCCTGGAAGTGTGACACTCTTATGTCTCTGATTTTATTTTTTTTTCTGCATTCTCAGGATATGGGTGGGCATTTCCTTGGAGGTTCTCCCCATGTCAAATGACCTATTTCTTCCATGGACCGCAAGGCCACACTTTCTCAACAATCCCTGTCAGATATTGACTCAGCCAGCAGGCAGTGTGTATTTCCTGAATGCAGTGGGAAGTGTCCAGAGAGCTGGTTCTCAGTGGTGGTCACCACCATGCTGGAAGGAAAGGGCTCAGGTTAGGTATCATGCTGATAGACATGCAGGACACAATGATGTGTATAGAAGATTGGTCCAATAAATATAAAGGCCTTCACAAGTTAAAAGCAGGGATGAGACACTGCAGGCCCTGCCCAGGGTGTGTTTCTGGGAGGAGAAGGACCTGCAAGGCAACAATAGTGTCATGTGTGTGTACTTTGTAGTGTAAACCTGTCCCAGTGAACAGGAACAAAGAAACAAGGTAGAGCTCTTTGGGAGAAGGCAAGGGAAAGCTTTTTGCCACCAAGACTTTCAGGGTCTCTTGCATCTTCTCATCCCATCAAAAGGAAGCACAGATTCTGTACCTGTGCCCGTAGAAGTGTATTGTATAATATCCACCACTAGGGAAAGACTGGTCCACCGACTGCCTCCAACAGGAGGACACATTAGCGATGGCAATGGCAAGACGGAATACTAACAAGCCAGTCAGCTACAAACAATGTCTGAGTGAAACTCTGCTCAGCAGCCCCTATGCCAGTGTGAGGTCAGAGGGTGGATACAAGTGCCAGGAGATCTGGGCAGGAAGGACACCCCTCATGTGTGGACCTGATGATCACAGTGCCAAAAGAATTTCAATAGATGTGAAATCACTATCAGGATCTAATGGGATGGTCCCACAAGTAGTTTTCTTCTTTGGAAGGGTTTTGAGGAGGAAGTGTGTACCATCCATAAGTAGTATGTGGGTGTATTATGATTTACCTTAGGGATAGTGCTGAAACACCCTCACCACTGCCTTTAGATGCTCTGGACTTCTAAAAGGTTAGTCCAGATGATTCAGTACAAGGTTTCCACATGCCCTGTGCCCAAAACCTCCCAGCATTACAGGAGACAGGGAGGCTAGTCTTCCTTGGGATGAGAGGGAAGCATGCAGAATGACCTGTTACCATTATCAAGGGTCTTTTGGGTAAAAGAAAGTTCCCTAGCCCTTGTTCCTGACAGTAAGCCCCTTTGAAGGTGGCTGTTTGGTCACCAGCTTTTCTCATGGCCACCAGGGGTCAAAGGCAACTATAGTAAGTTTGTCCATCTTATAGCCTCCTGAGAGAAACTGTCTCTTTCACTGCTCTCTGTCCCTCTTTCCCTCTTCCTTCCAATCTCTGCTGTCCTTCTAATTCTCAGCTTGTCTTGTCCTGGCTGACCTTTGTCTCTGACTCATCACACTTGGTCATCCACGGTCTGCCTGCCTGACGCTGAGCATGGGGACAGATCTTCTGCTACCTCCGGCATGTGCCTCCATTATTCTCTGCAGCATGGGCTCTCTTTTGTGCCAGGTGTTGGATTCATAAACATGCCTGGGATTTCCTGGGTGTCTGGAATGTCCAGGATGAACCCTGAAATACCCTTGACCTGGCCACATCCTAATTTCTATCTATAGAGACATGCAGCTCTTTTTCAGAGCACACACTGAACAGAAGTTGTAGTTTGTGTTTCCCTTATTGATCAGGAACAGTTTTTATGCAAGGCACACCCAGGTGAGGAAGACACCATTGCCTCACAAGGACTACAACCCATGTTCTGTAGAAATCCTCCTCAACCTCCTCAATCCTACTGGAGGGACTAGGTTGCACAGAGCAGTGCACACAAGCAATGAGGGATCCTGGTGGATGGCCTGTCATGATGAGCATTTTTAACTTGCACCTTTGACCTATGTGTTGCCCTTTCCTGGCCCTGAGCCAGACCTTGTAACACTGCTGGCTGTGGAGCTTAGTCCTCTTAGTCCTGCAAAGCCCTCAGGAAAGCCATGGGTAAAGAGGCAATCTTCAGTCTCATGTGATTCTGCTGCGAGTGAGACAGTGTTGGCAGTCCTTACTAGTCCTCCTGAAAGTCTTTAAGTGTTCCCTCTTACTCTGTGAGATATCATTGTCAGGGACCCACCAAGAGAAGACAGGAGAAGATGTGCACTTGAAATGCTCACCAAGGTCAAAAGCATGTGGTAGCACCAGCTGCAGGCCTGCAGGACCTCTGCAGGTGCAGGACTGGGACACGCTGCTTCCCACTGTGCCACTAGCAGGTGAACACACAAGGTTAGTACTCTGAACCCCTCATGTATTGGCTGAAGTGTCAGAAAAGGCAGGTTGAGGCACTTCCCTAATGCCCTCCAACCAATGGTGAAGCCGGGTACCAAAGGGCAGTGTTAGCGTATGCGTAAAGAGTCTGCCCTCTCCCTCTTTCAACCCTGGCACAAGAGGGTTAAAGACATACTGGGACCCATGGAGGTCAGGGAGAGTGTGCAGCCTCAAGTCTGTGTGTGTTGTCCCAAGTGTGCAATCTCACCTCTTGGAGCTGCCTTCCAATACCCCCATAGTAGGCTCCACTGGATGTTACGGCCACGTGTCGAGCCAGGCAAGGCTGTGTGGTTCTGAGCCTCCCCAGGAAACCCTAGAAGTCTTAAGTCTTGGAAACGCCCTTCTGGGAGGTAGGTGAGTGACTCTGTGTCTGAACTGGCATGGGTGGTTGTGGTGGCATTTGAGGGGCAGAGCTGTGAAAGAGAAGTGACCCAATCACTAGAAACATTCCTACTTTAGGTCTCCCAGGAATGATCTCCTTTTCTCTTGGTACCAACCCCCACCGTTCCCTGGAAGATGGAGGAAGTTAGACTTCCCAGGGAACACTGCAGGTTGACGTATTTCTTCCATCTGAACCCCTACTTCAAGAATAGTGTTCACCAAGGATTATCTCCTTATTAGAGCTGGTGAGATGTGGCTACCTGGATGACTGCAGAGGGCAGAGATGGTGTCTAGAATGGTCTCAATCCTCCCCTAATCTTCTCTCCTTGTGGGTACAAGTCATTTGGTTCCCCTCCAATCCCATGGTCCTGGGCTTCCCTGCTTTGAGAAGGACAACAGTGTCCAGAGCTTCATCTGCTTGTTTTAGAAAACAACTGCCTAGGTTCTAAACAGATTGCTGAGGTGGGAAGCCTTTGATTATCACCAGGAGTCCCCAGCATGCATTTGTAGGATTCTGGGATGTGGACTTATTTCAGGGAAGACCATGTCATTCTTTTCCTTCTAGATATCATTGAGGACCTTTGGCTCAATCCCCTGGACTACTACCTAGGGAGGGAGAAGAGAGAGGAAGTTGGAAGTCAGGTGAGCAGCCCAGGATTGGGACTGGAGGCCAACTTGTCAAGTGTCTTAGGTATAGTGGAGTAGGCGAGTCTCTAGAGTGGGTGAAGTGGCCCACAACATTAATCCTGAGGTTAGAGAGAAAGACAAGTTGAGAGATCCACATGTCATGCTTTAAGTTCAAGGCACTCCTGTCATTAATTGTCCTCATACAAAAGTTGAATACATAGGATTCATACTTCTCCATTCCTGTGATGCTTCACTAAGTATGTGTTCCACCTCCATCCACATTAATACAAATGCTTCATTTGTATTAAAATCTCCATTTTTAAAAAATGCTGAATGGTATTCCATGGCATACATATACCCCAGCTTGCCAATTCATTCCTGGGTTCAGGGCATTTGCTATGTTTAAACATTTTAGTGATTGTAAATTGGCTATGATAAACAGTCTAGTACAAGTGTCTTTATAATGTAAGGTTTTTTTATTTTTTTATTTTATTTTTTTATTCTGGCTACATGCCCAGTAATGGTATTGCAGGATCAAATGAGAGTTCTAGGATGAGATCTCTGAGGTTTCTCCATACTTCCTTCCAAAAAGGTTGTATTAGTTTGCAGTTCCACCAGCAGTGTAAAAGTGTTCCTTGCTCTCCACATTCCCACTGCGTCTTCACTTTTGGGATTTTGTGATATGGGCCATTCTCACTGAGGTTAGATGATATCTTAGGGTGGTTTTAATTTGCATTTCTCTAACAATTAGGTATGCTCATCATCCCTAATTTTTCCATGTGTTTGCTAGCCATTAGTCTTCTTCTTTAGAGAAGGTTCTATTCACCTGTCTTCCCCATTGCTGTATAGGATTGACGGTTTTTTTCTACTTGATGAATTTAAGTTCTGTATAAATCTTAGTTCTTAAGCTTTTGTCTGCTTCAAAATATGCAAATATTCTTTCCCATTGGGGAGCTTGTCTATGTGTTGTCTCCTTGGCTATACAGAAGCTTTTCAGCTTAATTAAATCCCATTTGTTTATTATTGCTGTTGTTGCTATTGCCATGGCAGTCTTCTTCATAAAGTCTGTCCCTTTATATTCCAGTGTTTTTGCCATTCTTTCTTGGATGATTTTTATTGTTTCGTGCCTTAAATTTAAGTCCTTTTATCCATCTTGAATCAATTTTTGTCAGTGGAGAAAGTTGCAGGTCTAGTTTCAGTCTTTTACCTTCAGATATCCAAATCCATTGATTGAATAGGGAATCTGCCCCCCAGTGGAGGTTCTTGTTTGGTTTATGGAAGAATAGATGATTATAAGTTGTTGGTTTCATTTTGTGTTCCATTCCAAATGTCTATGTCTACAGAGCTGGTGGGACATGACTTCCTAGATATTTGCAGTGGGTAGAATTTGTGCCTAGGCTGGTCTCAATCCCCCCCCCCCATAATTTCCTCACCTCTAGGTATAAGGCATTTAGTTCCACTTTAATTAGTTGGCTGATGATGACAAAGCACCCTGCTTCAAGAAAGACACCAGTGTCCAGACCTTCATATGCTGGTTATCGAACCAAAACTGCCTAGGTTCTAATTAATGAGGTGTGAAACCTCATTAATGTGGTGTGAAACCTTTCGTTGTCACAAGGAGTTCCTGGTGTACATTTATAGGATTCTGGGAGGTAGGCTTATTTAAGAGCAGAATGTGTCATTCTTTCGTTTCTAGATCATCATTGAGGATTTCTGGCTAGATCCCCTGGTCCACTACCTGAGCAAGGAAGACACCAGGGCCAGGGAGAGAGAGAAAGTCAGGTGAGCAGCCCAGGATTGGGTCTGGAGGCCTTATTGTCTGCTGTCTGTGTTGTTGTGGTGTACGTGAGTCTCTAGAGTGGGTGCACTGGCCAGCATATGTTATCCTGGGGTCAGAGACAGAAAGACAAGTTTAGAGACCCATATGTCATGCTGGAAGTTCAAGACCAATAGAGGTTTAGGATCACTGAGGAGGAAGTAGGGCTGAATCAGTATCTTTCCCTAAATGGTGATGCCTGAGTTTCAAGCCACCCTAAAGTCCCTCCCTGCCATTCCAAGCCATTCAGTGGGGTTCCCTGCATCCCCAGGTTGTAGCCTCCCAGGATATGTGTAGATTGACTAAAGCACCACTATGCCAACTTGTCAAACTCCCACATTCAATCCATGCCTCTTCTGGCTGTTTTTTTCATTTCTCAAAGCTACAATTCTGGTCAGTGTACTGACACAAAATGAGCGTGTTGTGGAGCACAGGAGTGAAGATTGCAAAGGATGGGGAATTGTCCAGGGACAATGTGCTGTCCAGGGGAAGAATGTAGGCATTCAAACCCCAGGATTGGAATGTCCTTCCCAGACTCATGGTATACTCTCAATTCATGAGTTCTTCTCTGTCGTGGTCTGTGTGCTGTTCTCTTGTGATATCCTCTGTGTATAGGTGTGTGTGTGTGTGTGTGTGTGTGTGTGTGTGTATGTGTGTGTGTCTGTTGCCTGTGCTTGAACCACAGCTTTCTGGATGCCACCAAAGGAGAATAGAGAGTCCCCAGTGGGTGCAAGCAATGATATTTCTGTGTCTCTCACAAACAGGAGACAGATGGAGGAATCATTGTTAGTGTAATGTGCACAGAAGATTTGTCTTCATGTGAAGTGGCAATAAAGTCTACCAAGCTTTGTTATGTATGTGTGTTCATAGGAGGGCTGGGGACAACCTAGTGAATGAATGAAAACACTTGGAAAATTTAAATTTGTGTTGGGTATCCAAGTGTAAACCAAAGGCAGCCCTAAAAGTGAGCATAGTGTGCAGAGAGACAGGCATTGTGCCTAATGTGGATAGCTTGGATAGGTGAGGCAAAGATAAAGCCCAGAAAACTGACCCTCTCCAGTCTTTGCAGGTGGGGAACTTCCAGTTAAGGAATAGACGATGAGATCACTCAGAGGCCTGACACGACACAAGAAAGAGTAAATGTGAACCTTTGTCAAGCCTGAGACTTTGTTCCTTTGCAGGGCTGTCCATTTACCCTTTGTCCCTGGCCCGAACATCAAGTGTGGAGGCCAGCATTCCCTGAAGCTTTTGTCCAGAAGTGCAAGTGTGATGCAGTTGGTTTGCAGGATTGGAGAGAGACAGGATGAGTGAGGAAAAGGGCCCTTGGCTTTTTCTATTAGGAGATAGAGGGAAGGAGAGCTGTGGGGAAGAGGTGATTTCTTCCCTGAGGCATGGGTCCCCTGAGGCACGGGTCGGGTTTACAGATACATGCCAGTGAAGGGCCCTGTGAGAGGGTCCTCTGAGCACAAGGATCCCTCACTAGGAGAGCATGCCATTCCGCCCAGGTGACATACAGCCAAGGCCTTTCACCCTGCCTCCTCTGCTGAAAAAGATGCTGAATTGTGGGACATCAAGGGATTCCTATCTCCCAAGTACATGCTGGTCAGGAGTTACTCCAGGGGCAATGAACATCCAGACATACTGAGAGGCTGGAAGAGGCCAGGGCTGGAAAGGGTTTTCATGTTTACTGTGTATCTTGGGAAAGGGCAGGAAAGCATTAAGGGCAGAGAGTAAAGGGGACAAAATATTTACTCCTGATGGGCTATGGACTTTGAGGGGTTTCTCCATCACATAAGGAGCCATTTCTCAAAACTCTGGTGAGCACTGTGATCTTGAATGCTCAAGAATGTCAGGTATGGGCACTTCAATCATGGGTCACAGAAATTTGTTCCAGTCTCAGTGCCAGACAAAGATCTTCATGTGCAAAGATCATGCCACTTTCTCCCTCCCTTACTTGTGTTTGAATCCCAATCACAATTGTTGGCCCCTGTTCCTATCCTCAGTGCTACTGTGCTATGATATAGTGGGCAAGGAGGGGACTCTCCCAAGGTTTCCCTGTTGTCAGCCAGGCTTAGAAGATCATGCCACCTATCACTGGGCACAGACATAAGCCTCACAAGAGCAGTCAATGGACCACACTGAGGCTTCTTGACCAGGCCCAAGTTTGCAATTCCTCATTCAATCATAGTCCTGGGAACTACATTTTCTTTCCAAGTATCCAGAGATACTATGCACTGGCTTACTTGAGTCTACAAGGACCTTCTAGGGTAAACAGTGGGGACTGGTAGATCTGATTAACTGGTTGCCCAGAGGACAAAGGCCTGGCCTGGCAGGTCACAACTCCTAAAGGGATGACAAGCTCCACATAGTAAAGTCTGATTCTACCCTGTAGAAATCAGTGCCACTGTTTGGCCTGTGACACAGGCCAAAACAAGGGACCAGAGACTTGATTCCAAAGCCACAGGCAGGTCTGAGGTGGGGTGCAGTGTGTGTTTATACAAACATCCCATGGCAAAGTGTGTCCCTATTGGTGTCTCTATTTCCTTACAGGCCTGTTTGTGTATGTCTGTCCCCTCAACAGCCCTGTGTGTGTGTTGCATAGCCACAAGTTACTCTCTGGGACTCTATCTACCTGATAATGATCTCTGTTTTTCTGTGTCTCTTTCTACCTTCAAGGCCTTCTCTCTCTCTCTAGGTCTCTTTTGTCCCACCACCTTATCCTTTCTGCTATGTAGTAGACAACTCTCTGTTTCTCCCTTGGCCCCTAGAGCTCTCTGTATGTTGGTGTCTCTCTATCCCACCACAGTTTGTCTATGTGTATTTCCTGCTCCCACAGGCAATTTTGTCTATTTCTCTCTCTCTCCATTCAGCCTTCTTTCTATTTTGCCTTCTCTTTACAACCAAGCCCTCCCTCTGTTATTGCCATTGTGATACCTGTGTTACGGTGTGTTTCACCTTCAACATACCTCACACAATGAATGTGAAAGTCACTTATTCCTTCACTCTCACTTTGCCTCCCAGTGTGTCCTCAAGTTTCCATCTATTTCCTGGCCTGACAAAATACATCTACCTGTCTGAAGACTTCCTTGCCCTGAATGCTAACATTCACATCTGTGTACCTGTGTCTAAGTCAGTTCACTTATGCTGTCTGGGCTACTATGGTGCTTGACACTGTTCCTGCTAAAATAAAGGTGTTGTGACATCCTCCTACAAACACAGAGAGAATTGTTTTGATCTCAGTTAAACTAGCTGTTGTAGTTGTTAGTTTGTCATGGGTATGCTCTTGCTAGTAGGGCTTCTAAGCTTTGGGAGATGACCTACAATGCCCTCCCTCTCACAGTCAGAAAAAGGAAATTGCAGTTTTGGAAACCTTGGAAGGATGCAGATATTGGGGATTCTGTGGAACATAGAGAAACCTGAGAGCTCCAGGTAGAAGAATCTGCAATGATGGTACTAGAAGTGGGTCCCAGGAGCTCCCTGGAAGAGCCACATTCTTTTTAAATTTATTTATTTATTTTGCTTTTGTCCAGTATCTTATTTTCCAACCAGTGATAACTAACTTTCTTAATGGCAGGCACTCAATAAAATGTTGATCTGAACTACTTTCTCAGTATCTTGCTTGTTCTTTATCCAATTCTTATTTGGGTTAGGTCTTCCTTTTTGTGTATATTTTTATTTTATCATTTACCATGCTATATGTGATAATTATTGATATACAGTTGTATCCTATCATAGCGTGTAGGTCTCTTGAATGTGTAGGTCTCTTGAGGATGGGTAATCTTTTAATTACTAATGTTCCCAGTAACTTGTATGGTCCCTATCACATAGCAAACAATATTTTAAAATGAATAAAGTGAATTAAGTGGAACAAATTGTTATTAATCTGAGAATAAGGAAGATAATGATTGTTTTTATATAAACATGTGATTAGTTGGTTTCCACTTTTTGCCTTCACAAAATTGAAAAGTCTTAAAATTTAATAACAATAAGAATGTTTAAGATAAGTACTAGAAACATTAATGTTGTAAAGAAGGAACAAAGATCAATACATTCAGAAAAAAAAAAATTATAGGATTCCTGAAACAGCATATTGAGCAATCATAGTAATAATCATGCAAAAAAAGTGACATTCACATCGCCAACTAAGAATATGTCTATTACAGAATGCTTTGACTCTGAAGTTCAGTACAGAGTAATCTATTAATTGCTTTTTCTTATTATTTTCCCAAACTCTCAAAAAAAGACAAGTAATATTTATAAATAAAAGTAAAAGATAATTTCAAAAGACAGATCATGCCCAATCTCATAGACAATAGAAAAAGAAGAAATACTTCAAAATTATTCTACCTGATGTAGATATACCTGACATAAAAATTGGAAGAAAAATGGAGTATTATAAAGAAAAATTAGAAACATATTTCACTTTATAAATAAGGAGCAATACCCTAAACAACATATTAACAGTTTAATTAAAAATTAATGTTTAAGGAATGTACTTTGGTCCAAATTAAATTCAATTTATGCTAGAATGAGTTCCTCTTTTTCTTTCTTTTCTTCTCCTTTTTTTTTATTCTCTCACTCCCTCCCTTCTTCTCTGTCTGCTCTCCACTTCCCCCATGCCCCACTATGTCATTAATTGTCCTCATATCAAAGTTGAATACATAGGATTCTTGCTTCTCCATTTCTGTGATGCTTCACTAAGAATAATGTGTTCCACTTCCATCCTGGTTATTATAAATGCTCCATTTGTATTAAAATCTCCATTTTTTTTTTTTTAAAGGCTGAATATTATTCCAAGGTATACATATACCACAACTTGCTAATTCATTCCTGGGTTGAAAGGCATTTATGCTGTTTCCACATTTTAGTGATTGTAAATTGAGCTGCAATAAATAGTCTAGTACAAGTGTCTTTATAATACAAGTTTTGCTTTTTTTTTTTTTTTTCCTTCTGGATAGATGCCCAGTAAAGGGATTGCAGGATCAGATGAGAGGTCTAGGTTGAGTTCTCTGAGGTATCTCCATACTAACTTCCAAAAAAGGTTTTATTAGTTTGTAGTCACACCAGCAGTGTAAAGTGTTCCCTGCTCTCCACATCTGCTCCAGCATCTGTAATTTTAAGATTTTGTGATATTGGCCATTCTCGCTGGGGTTTGATGATACCTTAGGGTGGTTTTAATTTGAAATTCTCTAATAAATAGGGATGCTCACCATCCCTAATTTATTTATCTGTTCACTAGCCATTTGTCTGTCTTCTTTAGAAAAGGTTCTATGCTCCTCTCTTGCGAATTGATGTATGGGATTGTTGGCTTTTTTCTTCTGGATTAATTTAAGTTCTGTATAAAACCTAGTTATTACACTTTTGTCTGCTTCAAAATATGCAAATATCCTTTCCCATTAGGGAGGTTGTCTATTTGCTTTGGTTGTTGTCTCCTTGTCTGAACAGAAGCTTTTCAGTTTAATTAAATCCTATTTGTTTATTATTGGTGTTGTTGCTATTGCCATGGCAGTCTTCTTCATAAAATCTTTCCCCAGCTGATATATTCCAGTGTTTTTTCTATTCCTTCTTGGATGATTTTTATTGTTTTATGCCTTAATTTTAAGTCCTTAATCCATCTGGAATCAATATTTATGAGTGAAGAAAGGTGAGGGTCCAGTTTAAGTCTTTTACCTGTGTATATTCAATTCTTGTAGCACCTTTGATTGAATAGGAAGTCTGTCCCTCAGTGGAAGTTCTTGTTTGGTTTATGGAAGAATAGGTGGTTGTAAGTTGTTGGATTCATTTCCTAGTTTTCTGTTCAATTCCAAATGTCTATGTGTCCAGAGCTGGTGTGATATGCTGCCTAGATGTCTTCAGAACTGGTAGGAAGTGGCTGCCTGTGGATGATTGTGGAGGGCAGTGATGGTGCCTAGGACCATCTCAATCCACCCCTAATTTCTTCTTCTCCAGGGTACAAGGCTTTTGGTTTCTCTTCAATCCAGTGGTACTGGGCTGATGATGATGAAGCATACTGATTCAAGACTGATGTCCAGAGCTTCATCATGTGGTTATCGAATCACAACTGCCCATGTTCCAACCAGAATACTGAGGTGCAAAACTTTTGTTTTTTTTTAATCATACAAAAACTTTGCTCCAATACATTTCCATTTCAACTCTCAATCCTTCATGTGTGAGAACAGCTATTGTGGTGTATTGATTGTTTCCATTCCACTAGTGAGAACTGGTTACATGTTTGTAATTAATGAACACATCCTAAAGAATTTCTAATTTCTATTTAGGAATTAAATGAAAAAATAAAGTAACCAGCTTACTTTCTCCATTTCACAAAGGATATTTTGAAGGAAGCACCCCTATTCACTGAACTTTCCCTGTTTCATTTGGCAGCTCAGAAGGTAATTATGTGTAACTAAAAAAATGTAAAACTATTTTCCACAGAGATTAAACAAGCTATAATGCATTTTCAGATACAAAAGACTATGAGGAGATTTCCTGACAAGCTTGAGTAAAGGTGGAAATTTCAATTTTTTTTTTTTTTGTCAGATTATTTAAATACTGACTTCAAGGAGGAAGCAGTAGGCTCACTCTTGCTGGTTGTGACCGCATTGTAATTCCCAACCTGAAAAGAGGTAAATGAATATTCCAGGGTGTGCAAAATGAAAAACGTAAATGTGCAGTTTGTGCATCACAGAAACAATTATTTTTCAAGTTTATCATTAGGATGTGAGAAAGGTAAATCACCCTTTATATACACATTCATACACAAATTTAAATAATGTATAATATATCACTTTATATCACAATGGTTTATTTAACCATAGGCTTGAAATAGGAAGGATGTCTGAAGTATGGTGCTTTCTGTATGGTTTTATATGTATCAGTCAATTAAAAATATCATGAAAATTCATTTCGGTAGTTCTAAATTTAAGTAGTGACAGCCACTTCCGGTGTTACCTGCTACTTAATCATTTAATATCTCTAAGCCTCCACTGAAAAAGAGCTTTAAATTTGGTGCCAATTCTATACAGCACTTGAGATAATAAATCAATCTGATGAGCTACTATTGACACAGCTATTGCCAATAATATAACTATTAATAAAAATAATGATAGCATCAACTATTTTGAGTACCTGCTACATCCAAAACAATATGTAGGACCTAAAAATGAATAGTACATGAAATATACTGAGCCCATTTGATTCAAATGTGCTCCTAGATAAGTATGAGAAATGAGGAATAATGACATACAGAATGCAATGCACATCAAAGCAAATCTCAGAGGAATGGCAAGGAGTAGTGGGGGCAACAGGATTAAGGTAGAAACAGAACTGGAATCGAAATTTGTCTGCTTACCAGTTTTGAACATATTAATATTCTTGAAAATAAAATAGCTAAATAGTTGTTTTTTTTGTTTGTTTGTTTGTTTGTTTTTTTGCAAAGCTCCATTATACTTATATTTTCTTCAGTACCTTAAAGAAATACTATCAGTACTGATTGGTCTTTGAGTTCAACAGAGATTACCTTCATTTTTCATAACAGATGTTTATTTAAAATTATAGATGGTGCTTTATGTAGGTTCTGCACCCATTGATTCAATCAATCTTGGATAGAAAATATTTGGAGGGGAGAAAAAAGAATAGTTACATCTGTACTAAACATGTACAGATTTTTTCTTCTTGTTGTTATTCCACAAACAATACAGTATGGCAATTATTCACATAGTATTTACATTGTATTGGGTTTTATAAGAAACTTAGAGATGATTTCATGTTTGAGGATAGCCACAGGTTGTGTGCAAATACTACACCACTTTATTTCAAATACTTGAGCATCTATGAATTTGGGAATCTGCAGGAGGTCTTGGAACCAATCCCCCATAGATACTGATGGATGACTGTCTATACAAAAATATCTGTAAAGTAAATTATGTTTGAAATGGTCCTAAATGAGCTTTGTGCCTTACAGTCAACACATTTTGCTCATTTTACTCCCTACTTAGAATAATTTTCATTACATCTCTATCAACTCAAGTTGCAACTGATCATTCAGGGTCACCACCAACACTGCTTATTCTCTGAAAATATATATATATATTTTTAATGCAATCCCCTCTTGGCAGTCTGAGTGTACAGAGCCTTAAAGAAGATTGTTGGAGGGAAGGCAGGGGCGAGGTGAGGCCAAGGTCAGATACTCAGGTTGATACTGCCTACTTTGCTTGGGAGGGAAGAACTGCCCAGACAGCAAGAACACCATATTTCCTACCTCTGTCTCAAGTTGTTTCTAGATAGAGGAAACTCCCAGAGACTGAGTTTGGTGCATGAGCCTACACGCGTGCACATGCCTCTGTGTGTGTGTAGTGGGGGCGGGGGGAGGATTACTCCGCTTCTCTAGGCTGTGTCTCTGGCTGGTGCCTGTGTAAGAATAAAAATTTTTAAGCTGACTCTAAAAAAGGTTATAAAGATTTTAGTTACAGATTCAACTGAACCCTGAAGCAGATGATAAGCAATAGTTGCAAAACTAGTTACAGATTCAACTGAACCCTGAAGCAGATGATAAGCAATAGTTG
>CAUYPK010080598.1:0-14947 GCA_963574355.1 Loris lydekkerianus
TTTGTATTAACCTGGATGGAAGGGGAACACATTATTCTTAGTAAAGCATCACAAAAATGGAGAAGCAAGAATCCTATGTACTCAATTTTGTTATGAGGACAATTAATGACCTAGTACACAGTGAGGGGTGGGGAAAGGGGAGAAGAGGGAGAAGAAAGGAGGGAGGGGTTTGGGGCTGGGAAGAGCAGAGAGAGGGAAGGAGTGAGGGGGGTGTGGGGTCTCAGCATGTGACATACCTTTTGCGGGTGGGACACAATTATAAGAGGTATTTTACCTAACAAATGCAATCAGTGTAACCTGGTTCTTTGTACCCTCAATGAATCTCCAACAGTTAAAAAAAAAAAAAAGAAAAGGTCTCTAGCCACCAGACAGTAGAGGTCCACTGTCAGCTCAAGTGTGACTCCTTCTATTGTTCAGGAGTCAGGAAGGCCCACCCAGCAAAAGAGTTAGTCCAGGGGGGTTGGTGCCTCCTTCCCCACCTTACAACAGAGCCACACCCTGTCATTGGTAATCCCTCAGGGCTGTTGCCCAGTTCTCTCCAATGAGCCAATGCACTGGGATTTGCATCTGCTAGAGTCTAAGGGGAGTCAATGCCTCCTTGGCTGGGCTGCCGCACTCTGCCACCAGCAGGCACAAGGAGCTCAAGTCTCACTCCCTCCAGTGTTCATTAGAAAGTGGTGAGTGTTCCACCTCAGTCTCTTCCAAACCAGGGGTGTTTCTCTCTCTCAGAGTCCATGCCTCTGCCCAAGTCACACTCCTCCTCTGGCACCCCTGGGAGGTGAGGTCTGGCTTCCTCCAGTGGTCCACAGAATTGGGGAGGTGTCTCTCCAAAATTTGACCCCCGAGGGAGTGTACCACTCCTGCTGCCGCTACCATTATGTGTCCACCCACACTGCTGCCACTGTCCTGCCACTGCTATACACTTTCAGGGAATGGAGCCAGTTCTTCTCCCCCCACATCTCCCCACTTCTACTTGAGTCCCAGTTTTAGTGCAGCTGTATCATGGCCCATGCAATTCCCAGCCCTAGAAAAGAACCACCAGACACTACGGGCTCTTCAGGGGGTAGGCTTCCAGACCACCAGATGAGGGGGTAAGGGTAGACTGGGAGTTCAGACTGACAGGAAAATATCTGTTCAACTTTTATTCCAGGCAAGAGAATGCCCAGGCTCAGGGCAGGATCCTTGTAGAGAAGGAGTCCCGGCCTTCAGCAGCTCTCCCCCATGGGGTGTAACTTGTAGAAAGCACACAGTAAGCCATCCTCTTGGGGAAGGGGATGGACTCTCTTCCTCTTAGGGATGGGTTTTGTACCTGAAATTTGCTTCCTTGGTGTGGTAGCTTGACTCAGCAGGGATGACATGCACTTATCAATCTCTCTCAGCTTGGCTCCCAACCTTCAGCTCTAGTGAGTTCACTGAGACCATTATCTCTCCCTCCAGATGGGAGCGTCTGTTGAAAGCTGGCTCCAGTCAGCTATCTTACCTCCTCTTGCCCCAGTTGAATTTAATTGTATTTTTCTCTCATATGGTGTGCAGTTGTTTATTTACTGGTTTCATATTAGTATTGCATACATTGGATACTTGCTATTCAATTCTTATAATACTTTACTAAGAAGAATGTTCTTCAACTCTATCCAGGTTAATATAAAAGATTTAATGTCTCCATTTTTTAATAGCTGACTAGTATTACATGGTATATATATAAATACCATAGTTTTGCCACAAAACAATAAAAATTCTAGAAGAAAGAGTGTGAAGAACTCATGACGATATTGGCATAGGAGAAGATTTCTGAGGAAGACCCCCTTGGCAATTGCAGCCATACCAAAAACAAATAAAGGGGATATGATGAAGCTGCAAATCTTCCCACAGCTAACGACATAACTAAAACTAACACAACGTTCAGTATGGGAAAAGATACTTGCTTGCTATTTAACTGACAAAGGGCTGATAACTAGAATCTACAGAGAACTCAAACTAATCAACAAGAAAAGAACAAACAATAACATTTATAAGTATTCAAGAGACATGAACAGAACCTTCTCTGAAGAAGATAGATGAATGGCCAATAAACAGATGAAAAAATGCTCATTATCACTAATCATCAGAGAAATGCAAATCAAAACCACCCTGAGATATCACCTAGCCTTAGTGTGAATGGCCCACATCACAATGTGGCAAAGCTGCAGATGCCCGTGTAGATGTGAAGAGATGGGAACACTTTCCCATTGCTGGGTGAGACTGCAAATTAATAAGGCCTGTGTGGAAAGACCTATGGATATTCCTCAAAGGGCTAAACATAAACCTTTCATTTGATCCCACAGTCCCATTACTCGGTATCTACATAAAATTAAAAAAAAAAAATCATTTTACCACAAGGACATGTGCACTAGAACATTCATCACAGCTTGATGCACAATCACCAAGACGTGTACCCAAGTGCCCATCAACTCAGGAATGGATTAATAAACTGAGGTAGATATATACAATGTAATACTATTTAGCCATTAAAAGATGGAGGCTTTACATCTTTTATATTAACCAGGATGGAGTATATTTTTCTTAGTAAAACGTCACAAGAATTAAAAAGCAAGTATCCAATGTACTCAATATTGATATGAGATCAATAGAGATAAACAACTTTACACCCACAAGAGTGAAAAACACAATTAAATTCAAGTGGGGGGTTGAGGGAGAACAGAGGGTGATTGGAAAGCTCTTACATAATGGGCACAATGTAAGTATATATAGCACAGCCCTGGGTTAAGGGCTCAACTACAACTTGAACTTTACCCAACAAACATAAACATGTAACCTGATCATTTTTACCTTCATATTAACATGAAATAATAAAAAAGAAACTACTTTTAACAGGAAAACTTGGAAAAATTAAAAGTTTCTTGAAATTAGAGACACAGGTCATACTCAAAGTCCTAAAAGGCTCTAATTTCCCCTTAAAATCATAGTCTTAATGAAGAAAAAGCCAGACAGGGACATACCTGAAGCTTGGTGATGATTTCCTGTTTTGTGAGCTCCACCAAATGGCTATCCTCTACTGCAAAGGCTGGGAAAGAAACCACTGAAAGTAGACTAGCATCAACTTCTTTGGATGTTGAAGCACGGGGCAGTAGTGAATTAAGGATAGACTAAGAAAGGAAGTTAAAAGTGGTGCATTAAAATAAATAATTTGGCATTGTAAAACTAACAGCTTTGGTTTCAAAAGATTTATATGGAAGAGGATCATTCAGAAAAAAAAACTAAACATTATTTAATAGGGAGTACTTAGAAAACTAGCTGTTTCTATAAATCATCCTTTGTCTTAATCCTGTTCTAAATGCTTTTCCCATTCTTAAACAGCTGCTCATGGATGAATAAAGTAAGAGAAAATGTAGCTTCTGAGAAGGACAGCTTAGCTCTTGTATTTTTGACATGTTTTTTACCCTGGAAAATTTTGTGTTGTTAAAACCAGAAGGTAATTTTATATTCAACAGGACACAATGGGCTCAGTGCCCATTGCTCAGTGGTTAGGGTGCTAGCCACATGCACTGGTGCTGACGGGTTTGAACCTGGACTGGACCTGCTAAACAACAATGACAACAACAACAACAAAAATAGCTGGGAATTGTGATGGGGGTGTGTAGTCCCAGCTACTTGTGAGGCTGAAGCAAGAGAATTGCTTAAGCCAAAGAGTTTGAGGTTGTTGTGAGCTGTGACACCATAGCCCTCTAAGGGCAACATAGTAAGAATCTATCTCCCAAAAAAAAAAAAAAAAAAAAAAGGACACCATGGGTATCTAATCAATGTTTGAGGAAAAGGAGAAAATGACTCCTGCGATAAAAAGAACCTAAATCATTCAATACATTTGAATGTTCAATAATCCTAAACAAAATTGAAGACTTAAACAGTCCAATCTCCAAATATCTAACCCTAGAGTCAACTAGGAAGAAGAAAATGTTTTAGAGCCACTATCAAAAACCTTCAAAATCTACTGTCTCCTATTCTCTTTGTATATTTAGAAAAGAAGATACTCAGGAATAGAGACCATATCCCCCCCTTGATATGACTACAGTAGATAATTACAAACACTATGGTGGTATCCCTTTATAACTTTGCATGAAAGAATAGGACTATGATCTATTTTACATTCCATGCTGTACCTATCAGGATTATATCAGCACGGGATGCTTGATAAAGACATTATGGGGGGGGGGGTGACACATGATAATAATTAGATTATTTACTCTTCTTCAGCTCTCCTTAATCTAAATTTCAAATTAACTCTGAGTCTCAGCAAGAATAAAATTTGTCATTTCTATTTTCCATACTCCCTCACCTGGCAGTGTTGCACTTCATCAGCCAGAACATGAATAACTGACTGGGGCCCACCTTTCACACCAAACAGGTCCAGTTCATCTAATGCTTCCAGGGCTGCCTGTGAGGAGCAAAGAAGGCAAACTGCATTAAAAAGATACATATTTCTTCTCACTATAACCCTTTATATTATTAATGCACATAATGTCACTTTACATAGGTAACGTATTCCTTTGTCAAAGCTCCAAGTAAGATATTAGCACATAGGAAGTATAGAAGTTGGGTGGCTATAAAGGTATTAATGCAACAACCATTAGGTTATTACTATATACCTAAGTTTCCATAGAGAAGCGAATGCCTTAGAAAAATGCTACATTTCACTTTGAAGATGAAAAGTTACTAGTTATCAAGGCAAAGGAGGAGTTTCCAGGTATTTTTTGAAATATGCAATGCATTTCTGTTGACTATTGTCACCCTGTTATGCAATAGATCCCAAAATTTGATCTTCATATCTGAAATCTGTGCCCTTTGATAAACAATCCCCCCTTCTCTGCATTCCTCTGGGGTAACTATCTCCCTTTAGCCTTGGGTAACTATTATTGTACTTTCTACTTTTATGAGTTTGGAATCTACAATTTTGGATTGTACATCTAAGTTAGATCATAATGTTTTCTTAAAAAATAGAATTAATTGGCTGGGAACAATGGCTAATATTTATAATCCTATCATTTGAGAAGTCAAGATGGGAGGATCACTTGAGGCTAGGAGCTCAAAACCAGCCTGAGCAACATAGTGAGACCTCATCTCTGCAAAAAATGCTTTAAAAATTAGCTGAATGTGGTAGTGCATGCCTGTAGTCACAGGAGGCTGAGACAGGAGGTTTCCTTGAGCCCAGGAATTTGAGGCTGTACCGAATCCCACTGCACTACTCCTTGGCAGCAGAACAAGACCACATCTCAAAGAAAAACACAATCTATTTATTAATGTTGTGTTTTTCTAAACACATTTTCTCATCATAAAAGTAAAATATATTCCTTATAGAATATTTTGAAAACATAGTAAAGTATGGAGAGGACAAAAATCACCCAAAACATCCACTGTTAATATTTCTGACATTTCTTTGTAGCTTTTTCTATGCATATTTGTATATAGTTGAGATCATATTTAATATCCTATTTTTAAGATTAATAATTATTAATATTATATAGCATCAGTATTTGTCCATGCTACAAAAGCTCTTATTTTGGCATAATATTTTCATATGGCTGTAATGAAGTATATTTAACCATTTACCAATTGTCAGAAATTTAAGTTCACTTTAATTGTGTGCTATTATAAACTAAGGGTTTTTTTGTTTGTTTTTTTGACAGAGTCCCATTTTGTTGCCCTTGGTAGAGCATGATGGCATCGTAGCTCACAATAACCTCAAACTACTGGGCTTAAGCAATTCTCTTGCCTCAGCCTCCCAAGTATCTCGGAACACAGGCACCCGCCACAATGCCTGGCTATTTTTTGGCTGTAGTTGTCATTGCTGTTTGGCAGGCCCTGGCTGGATTCAAATCCACCAGCTCCGGTGTATGTGGCTGGCACCCTAGCTGCTGAGCTACAGTTGCTGAGCCACAAACAGAGTTTTGACAAACATATTTTGCTAAGTTATAAATTCCTTGAGGTCAGGGATTGTGTCTTTACCAATATCTAGCACACAACATGACATATAGTAAGTAGGCTTTCAATAAATGTCAAACTTACAAAATAATTCCTTGTTGCAATTTAGAGATTTTTGTAAGCATTACCTTCTTTAAGTTGAATCACTAGGTCAAAGGGTATGAATAAATTTTACGACATAATGCTAAATTTTTTTTCATGCAAGTTGTACCAATAATAGGAGTATCTTCCTTATACAATGTATTATCTCAAAAATTTTCCATAATTTGGTAAAAATGATATATCCTTTTCATTTATTTACATTAAATTACTAATAAGGTTGAATATTATTTTAAGTATTTATTAGTTATCTACAGTTTCTCAATTAAAAAATAGACTTCATGGAATATTATGCACCCTTAAAGAAAGAAGGAGACTTTACCTCTTTCATGTTTACATGGATGGAGCTGGAACATATTCTTCTTAGTAAAGTATCTCAAGAATGGAAGAAAAAGCACCCAATGTACTCAGCCCTACTATGAAACTAATTTAGAGCTTTCACATGAAAGCTATGACCCAGTTACAACCTAAGAATAAGGGGAATGGAGAAAGGGAGGGGAGGGAGGGGGAGGTGGGTGGAAGGAGAGGGATTGGTGGGATCACCACCTGCGGTGCATCTTATAAGGGTATATGTGAAACTCGGTAGATGTGGAATGTAGATGTCTTGGCACAATAACTGGGAGAATGCCAGGAAGGCTGTGTTGACCAGTGTGATGAAAATGTGTCAAAAGGTATATGAAGCTAGCATATAATGCCCCATGATCATATCAATGTACACAGCTATGATTTAATAAAAAAAAAAAAAAAAGACTTAACCTGGTGTGTGGGTAGAAGGCAGTTCTGGAAAGCTTCCCTAAGGAAATTACACCAAAACTGAGACCTACAGTGTGAAGTACAAGTTGGCCAAGCACAAAATACTCATTAGTTATGACAAAGACTTCAGCAGCAATTGCAACAACAATAAAAATAAACAAATGGACTTAATTAAGCTGAAAAGCTTCTGCACAGTTAAAGACACAACAAGTAAAGCAAACAGACAACCTTCAGAATGGGAAAATATATTTTCAGGGTATGAATTTGGTAAAGAGTTGATAACTAGAATCTACAGATAACTCAAATTAATCAACAAAAAAAGACCAAGCAATTCCATCTACCACTTGGTAAGAAATATGAACAGAACCTTTTTAGATGAAGGACAGACAAATGGGTAATGAACATTTGAAAAATGCTCATTGTCCCTGATCATCAGAGAAAAGCAAATCAAAACTACTCTGAGATACCACCTAATCCCAGTAAGAACAGCCCACATCACAAAGTCTCAAAGCTACAGATGCTGGCCCAGATGTGGAGACAGGGTAACACTTTTACACTTTTGATGGGACTGCAAACTAATACAATCTTTTTGGAAGGAAGTATGAAGAATCCTCAAAGAACTCCAATTAGATCTCCCATTTGATCCTGCAATCCCATTACTAGGCATCTACCTAGAAGAAAAAAAAAAAACATCATTTTATCTTAAGGATATTTGCACTAGACTGTATCGAAGCTCAATTTACAATCACCAAAATGTGGAAACAACCTAAATGCCCATTAATCCATGAATGGATTAAGAAAGTGTGGTATGTGTATACCGTAGAATACTATTCAGCCATTAAAAAGATGGACACTTTACATCTTTTTTACTAACCTGGATGGAGTTGAAACACATTCTTCTTAGTATCACAAGAATGGAGGAGCAAGAATTCACTGTACTCGATACTAGTATGAAGCCAGTAGATGATCTAATATATGCCCACATAAGAGAAAAACTCAAATCAATTTAAGGTGAGGGGGTGGAGGAGTGAGGGAGAGGGGAAAGGGGTAGAAGGATGGGGGAAGGGTGTGCTTCCACTTAATGGGCACAATGTTAGGGGGTATGGCACATCTCTTGGGGGCCGGACACAAATATAAGAAGGATTCTACCTAAAAACTGTAATCTAATTCTTTGTACACTCAAATTAATAAAAATAGAACTAGAAACAATAAAAAACAAAGAAAAATATGCTCATTAATTACTGTCTTAGTATTCTACCCCTTGCTCCCCCAAACTAATGTCCTCTCACAAACAAATACATTCATTCCAACACCATAGCCCCAAGTCTTGACTAATTCCAGTACCAAGAATAAAACTTAAGAGTACAAAATCTAATCTGTGAGCCTATGAAATCAAAACTAGTTAGCTACCTTCAAGAATCTCTGGCTTCATCCCTGGGAAAGTCTCTGCCTGGGACCTCAATCTGTTGATACATCCTTTGAAATCCACGTAGAAGGTTCCATGCCTCCATACCTCTTGCATTCTGTGGGCCTGCAGAATTAACACCATATGTATGCCTCTGAGGCTGGCTTGTACCTTTTGAAATGGTGGCACAACCTACACCTGTGGCTGCTTGAGCCACAGCTGGAGAAGCTGCCTAATAGCTGCACTGAAGTACAGGGAGCAAAGTCCTGAGACAGCCCTGGGCAGTGAGCCCATGGATAATACCTCAGGTTTGCCTCTTGAAAATATTTTGCCCTCCTAGGCCTTTGAGCCTGAAAGATTTCTGAAATGTCTTTGGAGCCTTTCTTCCACTGTCTTGAGGACAGCACTTGGCTCTTTTCATCCATCTTTTTCATCTCTTTAGCAAATGATTTCTGGGCTACCCAGTTAGTTTCCTCTCCTGAATGCAATTACATTACTCTTTACATGGCCAGGATGAGAGTTTTTCAAATCTTTCTGGTCTTTTTTCCTTGTAATTATAAATTCTGTTTTAATTTATTCATTTGCTCCTGAATGTCAGCATACACACCTAAAAGTAACATACAGCTCCTTCTATATTTTGCTTAGAAATTTCTTTTGCTGATACCCTAGTTCATCACTCTTAAGTCTAGACTTCCACAAAGCCATTTAGCATAGACCAAGTTAAACTAAGTTCTCTGTCGACTTATAAAAAGGATGACCTTCTAATACCTTTGTTTCTCAGTTCCATCTGAAAGCTCATCAGAATGGCCTTTATGGTCCATATTTGTATCAGCATTGTGGTCACAATGAGTCAACCAAACTCTAAGGGGTTCCAAACTGTATCTAGTGTTCTTGCCTTCTAAGCTATGATGAGAATCTACACTTTTTATGGCCTCATCCTCCAAATTCTTCTACACTCTACCCATTACCTGGTTCCAAAGCTGCTTCTACATTTTCACTTGTTTGTTATCAGTAACAGACCACTTCTTGGTACCAATTTTCTATTGTAGCATTTTCTATTGCTTATAAAAGAATACCTGACAATGGATAATTTATATAGGAAATAAATTTTATAGTTATGAAGGCTGAGAAGTCCAACATCAAGGAACTGCATCTGGTGAGTGCCTTCTTGCTGGTAGGGACTCTCTGCAGAGTCCTGAGGCAGTGTGGGGCACCACATGATGAGGGGGTGTTGAGTATGTGAGCTCAGATCCCTCTTCCTCTTCTTATAAAGCCAACAGGCCCATTCCCATGATAATGTATTAATCCATTAACCTACTAATCCCATAATCTGTAAATGGATTAATCTCTTCCTGAGGACAGAGCCGTCATGACCCTAGTCACCTCTTAAAGGCTTGAAGGCCCCACCACACAATAATGCTACATTGGGAACTAAGTGTCAACATGAGGTTTGGAGAGGAGCAACATTCAAGCCACAGAAAAAACAATTCTCTGTGTGTTTATGAAAAGAGAGAAAGAAAGAAAGCAAATGTTAAGTGAAAAACTTGGGTGAAGGGCATATGGAAACTCTTTCTATATAACTCTTGTAACTTCTCATTAAGTCTGAAAAGATTTCAAAATAAATTAAAAAAAAAGTTTTAGTGGCTAAAAAGTTTTAAAGTCAAATATCCAAAAACATTGATAATATCCAGAGTTATTGAGGGTTTGAGAAAAATGGTATGTGTGGTATATAATAGCATATATAATGGCATATAGCCCTCATACATCAATAGAAAAAACATATAAAGTAGTGGAAATTTTTAGAAGGACAATTTAAAAGTGCATATTCCTTAACTCAAAGGTCCCATTATTAGGAATCTTTCCTACAAAAATATTTGTGCTAAAACTATAAAAATACTAGGATAAAGTGTGGGGAAAACACTTGAAGAAATTGGCATGGGAGAATATTTTATGAGGAGGAACCCCCTGGCAACTGAAGCAGCACCAAAAATATATTTACTGGGATATGATAAAAATTAAAAGCTTCTGCACAGCCAAGAACACAGTAAGTAAAGCAAGCAAACAGCTCTCAGAATGGGAGAAGATATTTGCAGGTTATGTTTCTGAGAAAGGTGTCTGATAACTAGAATCCACAGAGAACTCAAACTAATTAATAAGAAAATAACAAGTAACCTCATTTCATTGCAGGCAAGGATCTTGAACAGAAGCTCCCTGAAGACAGGCTCAAAGCCTACACACATACATGAAAAAATGATCATCATCTTTCATCATCAGAGAAATGCAAATCAAAACTACTTTGAGATATCATCTAACTCCAGTAAAATTAGCCCACATCACAAAATCCCAAAACTACAGATGTTGGTGTGGATGTAGAGAGAAGAGAATACTTGGACAGTGCTTGTGGGAATGCCAACTAATACAGCCATTTTGGAAAGAATTTTGGAGACCACTTAGGGAACTAAAAGTAGACCTGTTGTTTAATCCTGCAATTCCTCTTGTAGGTATATACCCAGATGACCAAAAATCATTTTACAAGAAAGATATTTGCACCAGAATGTTTATTGCAGCCAAATTCATAATTGCCAAGTCATGAAAGCAGCACGAGTGCCCATCAACCCATAAATGGATTAATAACTGGGGTATATGTAAACCATGGAATATTATGCAGTCATAAAAAGATAGAGACTTTACCCCTTTATGTTTACATGGATGGAGTTGAAACATATTCTTCTTAGTAAAGTATCTCATGAATGGAAGAAAAAATATCTAATGTACTCTGTACTATTATGAAACCAATATATAATCACCCACACTTTCATATGAATGATAAAACACAACTATAGCCCAGAATGAAAGAGGGAACAGGAAGGGGAGGGGAGGGGACAAGGGTGGCCAGGTGGAGGGAGGGCAATGAGTGGCACCTCACCTATTATGCATGTTGCAAGGGTACATGTCAAATTTATTAAGAGTAGAGTATAAATGTCTTAATAGAACAAATTAAATAAGTGCGGTGGCTCACGCCTGTAATCCCAGCACTGTGAGAGGCTGAGGAGGGAGAATTGCTTGAGCTCAGGAGTTAGAGACTCACCTGAGCAAGAGTGAGACCCTGACACATGAAAACAAATGGAAAAACCCAGCTGGGCGCTACAGCAAGCACCAGTAATCCCAGTGGCTTCCAGAGGCTGAGGCAGCAGGATGCCCAGAGCCAGAATATGAAGTTGCAGTGAGCTACCACACCCAGTGTACTCTGTTCAGGGGCATAGGGTGGGACTGTCTCAACAACAACAACAAATAAAGTGAGGTGAAGGCTATGTTAACCAGTTTGATGTAAGCATTCCAAATTGCATATAGAATCAGAACATTTTACCCAATAAATGTAGTAATGTACACAGTTACGATTTTATTAAAAAAAAAACAAATTCTGGTATATGTATACTATAAAATATTATGCCACCATAAAAAGATGAAAACTTTACAACTTTTATATTTACCTGGGTGGAGCTGGAACATATTCTTTTAGTAAAATATCTCAAGAATGGAAGAAAAAATATACAATGTACTCAGTACTATTATGAAATCCATATATAATCACCTACACTTTCATATGAATGATAAAACACAACTACAGTCCAGAAAGAAAGAGGGAAGAAGGAGGAGAGGAGAAGGGAGGCCCAGAGGAAGGAGCATATTTGGTGGGACCTCACCTAATGTGCACAATGCCAGGGCACATATCAAAACTATTAAGAGTAGAGTATAAATGTCTTAACACAAGAAATAAGTGAGGTGAAGATTATGTTAACGAGTTGGATGTAAGCATTCCAAATTGCATATAAAATCAGCACATTGTACCCCATAAATGCATTAATGTAGTTATAATTTAATAAAAAAAAAATCTGTGCAAATTTACCAGCATGTATGCACAAATATCCTTATGAAAGCATAATAGAAGTAGCAAAAAAAAATGGAGATAATTTCATCAATAGAGAAATTATTAAATACTACATAGCAACCAAAAAGAATCAACTAGATTTATCTGTATAAAGTGACATGGATAGATATTTGGTTAAAGTGTTCAGTGAAACACGAGATAGTTAAATGATAAAAATATGGCTTATTGTACCCTCAATAAATCCCCAACAATAAAAAAATAAAAAATAAATAAAAAAATTATGGTTATATAGAATAGGTATCTCTAAAAATACTAGAGTAGGTATCTCTAATAAATCTAATATCTACCACTTTGGTAATTTAAAAATACATTAAAAAGAAAATGTTTACTCAGGGGATATTTCATAGGTACAAAGTTCCACATTTATTTCTTATTCAAGCTGCATAAATTATATACCTCAAATTTTCTATAATGTTATGTTTGGTTTATTGCATGAAACATAACCTGAAAATGTTTTTGATAAAATTATTCCCTTATAATTATTGCATTTTGCCTTGTATTTCTAATATATTTTGTTGTTTATTAATTAAAACTACACTCTAGACTAGACTTCCTCTTTTTTAATTAAATCATAGCTGTGTAAATTAATGCAATCATGGGGTACAATGTGCTGGTTGTATATAAAATTTGAAATGTTTTCATCAAACTGGTTAACATAGCTTTCACAGGATGTTCTTAGTTATTGTGTTAAGACATTTATATTCTACACCCAGTAAATTTCGCATGTACCCTTATAAGATGCACCGTAGATGTGGTCCAACCAATGACTCTCCTTTCACCCACCCTTACGCCTACCCTCTCCTCCCTCTCCATTTTCCCCTTCTTCTTGGGCTATAATTGGGTTATAGCTTTCATAAGAAAGCTATAAATTATTTCATAGTAAGACTCAGTACATTGGATACTTTTTCTTCAATTCTTGAGATACTTTGCTAAGAAGAATATGTTCCAGCCCCATCCATGTAAAGTTGTAAGAGGTAAAGTCTCCATCTTTTTAAAGGCGGCATAATATTCCATGGTGTACATATACCACAATTAATCCATTCCAGGGTCAAAGGGCACTTGGGTTTCTTCAATGACTTAGCGATTATGAATTGGGCTGCAATAAACATTCTGGTACATATATCTTTGCTATAATGTGGTTTTTGGTCTTCTGGATATATACCTAGTAGAGGAATTGTAGATCAAAAGGCAGGTCTATGTTTATATACTAAGTGTTCTCCAAACATCTTTCCAAAACTAACGTATTAGTTTGCATTCCCACCAGCAATATAGAAGTGTTCCCTTTTCTACACATCCACACCAACATCTCAGGTTTTGTGATTTTGTGATGTAGGCTAATCTTACTGGAGTTACACGATATCTCAAAGTAGTTTTGACTTGTATTTCTCTAATGATTAAGGATGATGAGCATTTTTTCATGTGTCTATAGGCCAAGCGCCTGTCTTTTTCTGAGAAATTTATCTTCAAGTGCCTTGCCCACCCTGAGATGGGATCACTTGTTTTTACTTGCTAATACATTTGAGTTTGCTGTGGATTCTGGTTATTAAACCTTTGTCAGAGACATAACCTGCAAGTATCTTCTCCCATTCTAAAGGCTGTGTGCTTGCTTTACTTACTGTGTTCTTGGCTGTACAGAAGCTTTTCAGTTTGATCAGGTCACAGTAATATGTTTTTAATGTTGCTTCAATTCCCCAGGGGGTCCTCCTCATAAAATATTTGCCCAGGCCGATTCCTTCAAGAGTTTTCCATGCACTTTCTTCTAGTATTTTTATACTTTCATGTCTTAAGTTTAAATTTTGAAAACAGTGAGACTCTATCTTAGTTAATATTGAGAGATGTGGGTCCAGTTTCAGGTTGCCAGCCAGTTCACCCAGGACCATCTGTTAAATAGTGAATCATTTCCCAACTAATGTTTTTTTTTTTTTTTTTTTTTTTTTTTTGGCAGTTTCTGGCTGGGGCTGGGTTTGAACCCGCCACCTCCAGCATATGGGGCTGGTACCCTACTCCTTTGAGCCACAGGCGACACCCCCAACTAATGTTTTTAATTGGCTTGTCAAAGATCAAATAACAGACGGATTGGATTAAAGATGGAGGCTGAGTAACAGCTTCCCTGCAACTGGGCACAGCGAGTCTGGGGAGACAAGACTCCAGACATCTCTGCCGGTGGGATCTGCCTATAATCATCCCTTTGATGATACAGGGAGCCAGCAAAGAACTTCTGGACCCCAGGAGGAGGACAAAAACAGTGGGAAACTGGCAAGTGGCTGCGTGTGTTCGATGGACCTAATCACGCCAGCAACCGTGAGTACAAGCAGCAGTGAGACTGCAAACTGGAAAGGCCTGACCTGTGAACTCTTTTGGTGTTATTGGACTTGGCGCTCAGTTGAGCTGCCTTGGGGAGAGCTTGAGCAAAAGTGTGGAGAACTTTGGGCATTGTCTGGGGCCCCAAAATGAGCCACTGAGCTGGGCTCAGTGAAAGCCATTCTGTGAAAAAACTGCTCCGGCAAGCTCCACCCTCAGGGTCCCAGAGCAAGGAATGGGCGGGACAAAGTAACCTACTGACTGAGAAGCTTAAAGGCGAGGACTGAACTACCTCACAGCCCTAATCCTTAGGGGCAGAGTAAGAGGGTTTTGGCACACTGGAGCCTTAGGCTTTTGCTTCAGTAGAGTGCCCTGACGTCACAGCTCACAGCAACAGCAAACTCCTGGGCATGGTGCTGCCCAGACCTCCATAAGAGGTGTGCCGCGACCCCCCACCAGTGACCTGC